>APFE030668835.1:91366-113598 GCA_000404065.3 Pinus taeda | reverse complement strand
CATAAGAGAGACTCAAGGTTTTATGTTGGTTCTTATGGCCTTTAGAAGCCACATTTCTTGTGTAAAGTTCTTTTCATTTTGATCTACTCTTAAAACTAAGTTCTTCCCAGGAAAACTTAGTGATACCACTCTTCATTCACCTTCTCCCTCCATATTGACCCCTAACTTGTATTATTTAACTCCCTATGTCACCCTCTCCCTACTATTATAAACACCATGGTGTATAAACCCCAAGCTATGTATAAATACCCCCTCCTTGGCATTATAGCCATATGGTTCACCACTAGGGCATTGGATTAACACCTGGTTAAGCTCAAGAACCCAAGCCTAACCCCTTTTCTCCATCAGAACCTATCTACCTAGCCAACTCTCCATTTTTGCCTTAAAAACCCTTGAAATACCCCTTTTACACCTTTATACCTATTTAAAAGGCAAAAATGTGATAAAACCCACTTATCCCGCTTTATCCTAAGTATGGGGTTAATTTGCGTGTTTATGAAAAAACTTCAGAAAAACCCTCTTTGCCTAAAGTTTTGAAATAATCCACGGATTTGCGAAAATTTCATTAAAAACCTTTGTTTTCGCCCCTTTACCAAAGTTTTCGACAATATTTGATTTTACAAAGGAAAACATTGAAAAACTATTAAAATTTGTTGAAAACCCAAAGGGTCCCGCCAGGCGCAATTACCAATGAAAATTATTATTTTAACCCCGCCTGTCGACCGTATCTTCCGTGCAGGTTTCCATCCCAATAGCCGTCCGATCAAGCTCTTCCAGATCAACGGTCGTCGTGGATTTCGGAGGGGCCCCGATGTCCAACAGATATCATCCGATATCTGTCAGACGATGATGTCACGCGAATCCACGCGTCGCCCCCATGTTCCATCGGAGCCCCCTCTGACAGATTCCTTGCCGTATAGGAGGGGGCCCGATATGATGCCATCTGTCCGCCTATGTCAGCATCCTTTTTCCGCTCATGTCAGCGCCACGACCGTGCGCCCTGTCCACCATTCGTCCACCTGGCCGCCAGCTCACCGCCCCCGTGGACCGGTCTTAGGCCGCCACGTCACCTGATGACGTCCTGCTGACGTCACCCAACCTGGACCCACTTGCTGACGTCATGCTAACGTCATTTATAAAAAGGGCGCCAATAACCCAAAAAGCTATATTTTGTCAAAATTCTCGTGTTTTTGCACTTTTTTGCGAAAACGTCGCTGCTCCTCTGCATGTAATTTTACGACGAAAACTCTACCAACTACCTCGAAAAGACCAGCAGATCATCAGCTCGCCTACCCACCAGCTATTCCGACTTGGGTTGTCCATGCAAACAGGTATTTCTCCTTAAAAACCTCTCTGCAACCTGGTTTCTCTGTAAATACTAAGAACGCCTAAACACAGAAAAAGCTTAAAAATTCACCATAAAACCATGCATACCCAGCTCCCTCTTGAAGAATTGATGGTCAAATTTCACTAGCAGAGCCATTTCAGACTGAACTTTCGGTAAAAACCCTTTTTCCGTTTGCGCAGTCGTAAACCGGAATCCATAACCTGCTTTCAATTACCAAGAAAGGTTTACTAAACGTTGTAACTAGCCTTCTCAAGGAGCCAAACAGTATTTCAATTGCTGTGGACTTACCCTGCTACCCTGCATTCTTCAAATTCTCCTCTCACAGGCAGTGCTTTTCTTATTTATCAAGCAGTATTCAAACAAACATGGAGACTCCAGCAGCGCCAGTAGCCCTCAATGTTGCTCCCCTAAATGCCCCCCAAAGAGAGCTGGAGTGGCAGGATTTGGCAGACCTAGACTACCAAATCTCAGAGGACTCCTTATCAAAATGCAAGTTCCACATCCATCTATTAAACGAGCTCAAAGCCAAACATAAGGATGGGACAGACATTCTAGGCATTTGGGAGTCCTCCCTCCCAATTTTCAAGCTCCCTCAGGTCAACTAGTTCCCTGACCTGATTCACCTATGTGCTATCTGCTATGACCCCATGCAGAGAGTTGTGCTTGAACCTACAGGTGCAGTAGTATTCTACATAACCCCTGAGGCCATCAGGGAAATGCTGCAGTTCAAGACCCAGAAGAAATTGGTCCCCTTGTCCCTACTGGACTTGATCAACCAAGGAGCCAAGATATTACCAGAGCACAGATCCTGAAGGTAAATCAACTATTCATACAAACTCTGACACAGTGCTGCACCCCCCATTTGATGGCTACCCAATCAACTGGGTGTAGACCTGGCATACATGATTAGTCAGTTTTGGGTTATAATCACTAGAGTTTATGAGGAAACTGTTACTATGATGATGACAATGTTTTCCCCTGGCAAGACTCCTATTGTTATGATTATCTACATACTTTCAGACAAGATGCATAGCAATTTTTGAATTTGTCCAGAGAAATGTGTTTCAGATACACTCCTACATTTACCACCTCATCCTTTACTACCAACATGAGAAGTTCTCCTTGAATCAAAAAGAATATGATGCAACATGCAATTCAAGGTCAGTGGTGTACTAGACCTCAGATTTCACATCAAGCACATACTCTCCATACACATACTCTGAGTTCATAGACCTCTTCATCCATCCAGCCATGTCTTTATTCTTAACCTCACCCCCTCCAAGACTGACTGATGAGATGCAGAGGATTCTGCAGCTATCCAGTGCATACAACATAGGGGATTGGTACTTTTACCAACACTATACTGTGATCAAAATATATGGGTGTGAGTTGCACCCATACAGATTGCCCAGGTATGTTCCTATGAGACTGTTTGCCTTAGAATATTTCAGGCAATTTGGCAATGCCGATATGGTGCACTTTGCAGGCAGGGGCAAGAAGGCACAGCTTAAAGTAAGAAATCAATTGGGCCACTTTGTCTTAAACAAAAGGGAACGCTGGAAAGAGGCTGACAGAAAACTAGAAGGCCTTGGCCTAAAACAAAGCTTCATTTGGAAGCCTTATGACCCTAACATATCCATATCCTTAAGAAGGCAGAAATACAAGCTCTCCAGCTATGAACATGAGAGCATGCCCTATATTTAAAGACATGCTAATCAACCAAAATGGAGAAGGAACACACTGGAAGAGCTAATTACTCAGGAAGAATTAGTTGAAAGGGCCAGAAGGCATTTATTGAAAATGGCTGACTTAGAATCTCCTTCTCAGGTGCTTACTCTGCCAAAGCCTCAAGCAGGAGCAACTGCTTCATCTTCTACAACACATCAAGGGGCAGTGCAAACCACAGGCCAAGATCAAAGCAAGGGCAAGGAGAAGGTCATGGAAGAGCCACAAGCACAACAGGGTCAAGAGCAGCCACCTCAATAGGAACAGCAACAAAAGGACCAACAGGGTCAGGGGAAACAAATAGCAGAGGCCCCAATGGCCACCCAAGAGCAGCCAGTGCAAATGGCACCCCCAAGGCAGGATTCAAGGATTGACTCTTCCATCCTCCAGACCCCTCAAAGGGAGGATGTAAACAGAAAAAGAGATAGGGAAACTCCCCTTACCTCATCATCGGAGAAGAGACAAAGATTAAATCCCTTCTCAGAAGAAGAAATGCCTAGCATGGAGGCCTCAGCTAGCTCTTTCCAACAGAAGCCAAACAGGGCAACATTAGGAGAAGTGAGCTCCTCAGGACAGAGGAAGGGAGGAGAAACAAGCATTAAGTAGCAGTTCAAAGACATCAAGAGAAGGAGTGAACCAATAAAGATTCAACTCTACAATCACCTGCTGAACATGGCTCCAACAAATCAACAAAGGCTCATGTCAGCATTTGATGCACAGGAGGGGAAAATGGTCATGAGCCACTTCACACCAACAGTGCAGCAACCACAATCAGCTACAGATTAAGACGAATTTGGAGGTCCTATCAAAAGACATCCACCCAATGGATCAAATAGAGCTCCATAAACAGACGGGTGAGATGGTCTATGCCACATTGGCTGACAAGACCCTGGTTAACTACAGCTGCAAAACTAGCCTGGACCAATACGCTGCACGCTTGAGTTGGAAAGGGCTTTTCTCTCAGCTAAGGATAACAGGATCAAAGCACTGGAAGAAATCATAATAGAGTTTGGCATGATCCCAAAGATGTTAAGGCGGCAAGGAAGTCCTCGCTAGGGATGTTGATAGCAGCATTGAAAAAGAATTAAAAATCCCACCAACTCTTCACCCACAAACAGATGAGGTTTCCCAGCAGAGGCAAGAAAAGGATGCAGCTTCTCTACTGATGACACTATACAAAGAGCTCATCCAAACTCAAGAAAAGCTGCAGGAGTCAGAAGCCACATTAGAAGCAGCATTGCAGCAAAAGGAGGCAGGGCAAACCTCATAGCCACCTCCAGAAACAATAAATCTTGAGGAAACCCCTTAAGGCACTGCCCCTCCCAGCCAACAAGTGCAGCAAGCAGCCCCAGACACTTCAGCACCAACTACCTCAGCACCAACAACAGAGCAGGCTGAAAGCCTGGACATGCAGAAGCTAAGGAAATAAATTTAGGTTCTGGAGTCCCAGATGACTGAGCTGAGCCAAGCCCAGGACAATCTGGCAAAAATAAATGAAAAATATGACAAATCAAAACAGAATGTGGCTGAGAGAGAGAGGGAGGTAAAGGCCCTCAAAAAAAGGATTGTTGAGCTAGAAAAAGAGCTCACACTGGACAAAGTTACATCAGAGCTTAAAAGGGTCATCTGGGGCAATATTGGCCAGTCTATAACAGACCAGTGGGAGTATATTGAGGCCATATATGAGCAAATAGCACTCATTGGAAGAGCACGCAAAGAAATACAAAGGGCAAGGGCATCTCTAGGCAGTATGCTTGAGATTGCCACTAGGATGATAGACATGCTAAACTACAGGAAAAGCTCCCAACTGATAAAAATGGGGATTGGAAACAAGACAGAAACCATCTCACTAATTAGAAGAGTCCTGACATTAAGAAACCTGATTCAGACCCTGGAAAGAAGAGCCCAGGACATGCAAGCAGATATAAACAAATTCCAGAACAGGTTTATGGCATTACAGAATAGGGGGCTTCCTAGCCTATTGGATCCATCAGGAAAGTTACTCTCACATGAGAAATATGCTAAGAGAGTAAACAATTTTGCAGCAACTCAGATTTCAGAGGCAGCCTGTGCATCAACAGAAGCAGGACCAGTAACAGGGCAGATCCTCTTTAATAGAGTTGAAAATCTATTCTTTATTAGGAGTGAAATTACACATTTATTTGATGAGCCCCCTCATTTTTATAAATATACAGAGGCTGATGAGACCATGGGGTCAATTTTGAAACATCAGTTGCCTTCATCAGAGGTATGGGAAGAGTTGATACGATTACTATTGAACCAAAGTCAGTAATTGTGATTTTGCCTTTTGGAAATATTTTGAATCTCATACACAGCAGGACAAAGACACATCATCAGGGACGCAGAAAGAGGCTGAGCCAACTCAGCACAGGTATTTGGCCACCACAGCAGCATCAGCAGTCACAGGTGACAGGGCCAAGAAGACACAGGAAGTTACAGCTGCACAGACACGTCACTCAACAGTTATATCAAAACGCTCAACCGATTCCGTGAGCCCCGAAGGTCAAGATTGTTCTGACAGGAGTTAAGAGCCTTTATAGTTCATTAAAGACTGCAATAACTTTTCATCTGCAATCTCTGAACGAGTTAGTTGAGATATTTTCCCTCTCAGATGACTCAATGCCTGAGATATTTTGTAATAGACTTCTATATATTCCCGCTCGCATTTGTTAGCAGGGGTTGGACTCTGGATGTAAGAAATCTCTTGATATCTATTTTGTACCTCTTCTATTGTAAATCTTCAAACAACTAATACAAAGGATGATGGCATTTCCAAAGCTTTGTGTCTCTTTATGTCTTGCTGGTGTATGGCTGAATGTTGCAGGATTCCTGCCTATTTCATGGCTCAATAAGTTTTCTTGTTACTCTCTGTTATATGTTTGTTATCTTTCATATATCATTCATGTTCTCCATGTATTAAATGTCTAAATAGCAAGAAAAAAGAATAGTCTCGAGATTTAATCACAGATTACCATGAGCTCAATCTAAGCTATTATAAATGTTTTCTTCAGTTATGGTAATGAAAGTGTAATTCTTAATTGCTACCTTTCACACTATATCATCACAGTGATCTATTATTTCAGGAATTCAGGTATTGCTCCTAAGTAATAGATCCCTTTCTCACATCCCAGCTCAGTGAAGAATTCTTAACTGCTCTTCACTAGTTGATTCACACTTCACCCTCACAACTTACAGTTTGTTTTATGAAATATATACAGGCCCTGTAATTCCAGTAGCACTAAACCAAGATCTCAAGGAAACAACAGCTACAGACCCCATTGCCCAGTGGACTAATTCATCTGCAGATAATATTTCAAGACTATCAGAAACCATCCTCCCAACCAAACAAAAAACAAACAAACCTTTACTTCATAACTAGCCTAAAACTCCACAAAACAGTGACAAACCTTACAGAGAGAGCCCTCTCTAATTACAGCTGGGCTAGAAGCTGTAGTCCAAAGATTGGTTAGTGGTTACCCCGGCTGTATTCCCTGGGGAGTCATAGGGAACAACCTGGGTGTTAACAGACCCGGAAATGGAAAGATTCAGAGAAGTGCAGTCAGAATTAAGGGTGGTTGATATCCCAACCATAAACGGGAAATTCACCTGGAATAACAGAAGAGGCGGATCCAAACAGATCACTTCAAGACTGGATAGATTCCTCATCTCAGAGCACATAATCGGGCTGGATATCTTCTATGAAGCCTCTATCCTACCCTCAATAGGGTCGGACCACTGGCCAATAAAGCTTGAAATAGCCTTAAATGATCACAACAAAAAGAGACCCTTCCAGTTCGAGTCCTTTTGGCTTCATGCCCCTGACTTCCTAGACAAAGTAAGAGGCTGGTGTCAGGACAGCAAAAGTGGAAAGGAAGGCCGCAGTAAAATGCACCCATTCTAGCTAAGACTCAAAGAAATCAAGAGAAAAATCAAGAAGTGGAACAGGGAAGAACCCGGCAACATACCGTAGGAGCAAGGCAAACTCCAGTCCAGTTTCGAAAGAATCCAGCAGCAAATCATCTCGGATGGATGAAGTCAAGATCTGGCTGAGAAGGAAGGCAGAGTAATCATTCAATTGGAGGAAAGGTGAAAACAGGAGGAAATCCTGTGGAAGCAGAAATCCCGGATCCAATGGCTAAAAGAGGGAGACAAAAACTCTAAATTCTTCCACAAAGCTATGCTGAACCATCGCCAACACAACAGAATATTCTCCTTGAAAGACAAGGAGGGAAACAAAGTGACTTAGCATGATGAAATAGAACAACTCCTGGTGGAGCACTTCAAAGGCATTCTCTCCGAACCAAAATTCAACCGATCTAAGGACATACACAAAATCTGCCACCGTATTCCTAAGAAAGTCTCTAGAGATCAAAACCTGGCCCTTCTCAAGGTAATCACCAAGGAGGAACTTGAAGAGAGAATCAATAAAATGTCAAAAAATAAGGCCCCGGGCCCCGATGGATTCACCATTGAATTTTATCAGGCAACATGGAGCTTCATGGGGAATGATCTGCTAGATCTTGTGGAGGAATCCAGGTGCTCCAAATGCACCAGGGCTTGAATGCCACCTTCTTGGCTCTAATCCCGAAGAATGGCTGTTCAGATGAACCGTAGGGTTTCAGGCCCATTTCCCTATGTACTGTTGTCTACAAAATCCTTGCAACTATCATGGTAAACAGGCTCAAGCCGATCCTGCCGAATCTCATTGCCCCAGAGCAAACTGGCTTTGTCAAAGGACGACAGATCACCAATAGCATCATAGTGGCCTAGGAAGTGATCCACTCCCTGAAAAGCTCCCGTGCCCCAAGCATGCTTATCAAACTTGACCTGGCCAAGGCGTTTGACCGGCTTAGCTGGGAATATCTGGCAGGCATCCTTAAAGCCTATGGATTTGACCAAAGATGGATAAATTGGATCATGTCTATGGTTGGCACTCCAGTCATGTCAATTATGTTAAACGACACCCCCTCTGAAGCCTTTACTCCCTCCCGTGGGCTAAGGCAGGGAGACCCCCTGTCTCCCTTCCTCTTCATCCTAGCCGCAGAAGGCCTAGGCAGATGGATAAAGGCTCAAGTCTCCAAGGAGCAGATAAAAGGCCTCCGAATCTGCGGGGACGACATCCCGATCTCGCACCAACAATTCGTAGACGATGTGATGCTATATGGACAAGCCACTCTGAAGGAGGCCCAAAGAATTATCAAATCCTTATCCCAATTTAGCAAAGCCTCTGGAATGGAGATTAACAAGGATAAATCAGAAGTGTTTTTCTTCACCACCTTGCTGGCTGCCCAAAGATTCCTGGCATGCACTCTAGGCTTCAACAGGGGAACCTTCCCTTCAAAATACCTGGGTATTATGCTGCATGAGCATCAATTCCGGTTGGCCAACTGGGAACTACTAATAAAAAAAATCCGAAATAAAATGGAGAATTGGACTCATCATTCCCTGAATGCCCCAAGTCAGATAATCCTCTTGAAAGCAGTTTTGCAGGCCATCCCTAACTACCAGCTCTCGTGCCAAGCTATCCCTAAGTCTGCAAGTCAAAAACTGGTTACCCTATTCAAAAACTTCCTCTGGCAGGGGACCAACAAAACAACAAAGTGGGCCTTAATCTCATGGGAGTGGCTTAGCCAGCTCTCCAAACATGGCTATTTAGGGCTTCGTGACCCCTTCGTCCTCAACCAAGTCATGGGCACGAAGCTCTGGTGGAGGTGGCTTCAGGGTGGCCCTGACCTGTGGAAGGTGCTACGGGAAAGAAAATACGATGCGGCAGGGGAAACCGAAGAAAGACTGAGAAGCATGACAAAGACCAGGAGCTCTGCAATCTGGAACCTGGCGAGAGGCAACAAAGACCTGATAAGGGATCACAGTTTTTGGGAAATTCGAACAGGGTACAAAGCCAGATTCTGGGAGGAATATTGGCAGCAACACAAGCGCCTCATACAAAAAGACAACCTCCATGCCATCCTTGCCTTCTCGTCCCAGACTGGGGCATCAACTGTTGGCAATTTCTGGAAGCCAAACGAGGAAGGATACTGGCACAATTGGAAACAAAAAGAGGACTGGGAAGGAGCACCAGAAACTGACAACTGGCAAGAATACTATACAGAGATGGAATCTCGGAAAATAGCAAGGAAAACAGGGTCTGACATTCTCAGATGGGGTAAACGAATTCAAGGAAACTTCACAATAGCAAAACCCTACTACCTTAAAATCAATCAAAATCATCAATCGGAAACAAATCAATGGAAAAACCTTTGGAAAACCAAGCACTGGCCTAAAGTCTCTTTTTTCATTTGGACCATTCTTCACGACAGAGCACTTACCTGGGACTAGATTCTGAGGAAGGGAAGCCAAGGCCCATCCCGCTGTGCCCTCTGCATCTCCCAAGAGGAAACCATGGAACATTTGATGAACCGATGCTCTGTCAGCATCTCCCTATGGGAAAGCCACCACAAACTGTTTGAGCGCCATCACCAAAACCATCAAAGCATTGTAAGCACCATAGTCAATTGGCCGAGAAATCCTTACCAGAATCTAGTGGTCAATCGCGCTTGGCTCCTTTCCGCCGGGTTCCTACTCTGGAATATCTGGAAAGCACAAAATGGGACAATTTTCAAGGCAGAAACCCGAACCCCCACAGTAATTTGGGAACAAACCATTAGAAACATTCGGGAAACAATCCTAACGGAAAGCTAGAAGGACGAAGACTGGCAGGCATCGACAACGAAGGAGGCAATCCTGAAAAGACTAGAGGTTAGCCAGAGTATGGTAAATGGGGGTGTTTCACGAAAAGAACATACCAAAAAAGTGGCCGAAAGCAACCAGTACCGACACCCCCCACAGGGATTCATAAAGCTAAACTTCAATGGCGCTGCAAAACACAACCCAGGAGAGGCTGGCATTGGAGGAGTCATTAGAGACGCCGGAGGCAACACTCTAAGAACCTTTGCGATGGACTGTGGGGAAGCCTCAAATAATGAAGCCGAGCTGGATGCCCTGAAACGAGGCCTGGAAATTGCTCTACGGGTCAATTTCAAGCGTCTCCAAATCGAGGGTTACTCGAAGTTGGTGATTGACATAGTTAGGAAGCTCCAACAGCAACAACCAGTGGAAAAAATCAGCAAAAGCTGGCGAACAGCTTGGCTCATCGGCGGAATTGGGAAACTCCTACCCAGAATAGACTACCTCCTTCCGACTCACACCAAACGTGTAGGTAACAAGCCGGCGGATTGGCTTGCCAATTGGGGCTTCCGGAATTAGGGCAAAGAAATCGACAGCGAAGGTCTACCTCATCTGCACCCGGAGGGAGATCTCGACTTCAACAATTGCTTGACGTCGATAAAGGTGGTAAAGGCACAATAGAGATGCATGGTCAGGATCAGGTGGCACGCAGCGAAGGCGGAGAAAATTTGCAACAGCTGGGAATGGACAACACATCCGTGGGAATTGGCAGATAGCATTAAGGAAGGATTTGGAGCCAGCTCCAGAATTCAGGATAATGGAAAGAGGAAGGAAAACAGGTGGCATCAGGAGGACAGGAAGGCTATGGCAAGAGCAGCCGGGAGGATATTGTTATTATGACGCATAAAGCGAGTAGGTCAAGTCACGCCGCTTCCCAAGATAGGGAGGCCGGAATGCCTGACGGAAAATTAAATGACCAAGTGGAGGCTGGAAATTTAAAAGGCCAAGTGGAGGCCTGGTTGACAGGACAACGAGTTAATAAGCCCGAGGAAATAGAAGGAAGGCTCATTCAGTTTGGTAAGAACGATGAAAAAGAGCGGAAAGGCGCCTGCTCGACTCTGCGACCAGCCCTCCTCCTCGGCTTCGGCAAGAAAAGGTGGTATGTTTCCTATCGTCCTCGTCCTTCAGACATTATGTTTGCTCGTTTCTCCGTTCTCTTTGCCTGGCTAGAAATGCTCTGCCCTTGCGCGCAGAATCCCAGTTGCAGAGATGAAAATGGCCCTTCAGGTACTCTTTTGTTTCTCCTATCCTCCTTCCGAGATGGGAAAGATTTGCTTCATGTTAGTTCTGTGCCCTCCTCTGAGAGTCAGGCTGCGTGGGGGGCTTTGACGGGTCTTACCGCGCTCCACAAGGGTCCTTGCACCCCTAGTCTTATCTGCTCCCTGGCCTTCTTCCGTGGTCTCTACCACGACTGCTATTCTTTTCTGCGGGCTAAGCCCGACAGGTTTCGCCACTTCATCGGGTGGGGGTTTCTCCGGGCTTCTGTTAGAAGGTGGTGGGTCTTTAGCCGTCGCGCCTGGAATGGTGTTGCTATAAGGACCCAGGCGTTCATCCATGCTGAACATGCCGCTTCAAATGAACATGCCTCGATTGTGCTCAATCTCTCTCACACTAACTTGTGGTTTTCTGCTGTGACAGGTCAAAAAGCTTCCTCAGTTCCCAAGCCCCAGGTCCATGCTAAGATGGCTCCAAGGAAAATCAATTCTGCTAAGAAAAGGGAAGATGGCACTAGTAGCCATTCGAACAAAAGGGACAGGAAGCCCGACTCTAAAATGCTCCTTCACCTGATAGATGGATACATGACTGGCATTTCTCCTGAGGTTCGTTCTCTAATCCATGGGTGGGAGCGCGAGTTGCGGGAAATCAGTGCGAACCAAGAGATCCTCTGCGAGGACTGGGAAGTGATCACGGACTCAGGCACCTCAAGAGGCAGGAACACGTTGTTCAATAAAACGCTCCAATTCTAGGATCATGAAACACGTGGTTGGTTGGGCTATGGAGGTAAACCAGGTTGTTCGAGAAGAGGAGGATGAAGAGCGCAAATAGGCAGAGGAGCTCCTCAAACGCTAACTGGCGGAAGAATCGGCCAACATAAAAAACATTCTCCTAAAAGAGATTGTCGTTGTCCAAGTCCAGGTAGCCATGAACCATCTGCTGCTAAAGGACATGGAACAATTTGTGCTAGAACTCAAATGGGCCATAGAGCAGAAGATCCTGAAGCCGGGCACTAGTGCCCCTGAGCCAGCCTCGGTTAACCTGTCGGACGAAGATTAGCAGCGTCGTGTCTTCTTTTGTTTATTTTGTTTATGAATCCGAACTATATCTGGGTGTCGAGTTATGTTAATGTCGTTAGCCTAGATTTTAATAGGCGAAACAATGGTTATGACAGGAAGAAGGAACATAACATTTTTAAATTTTGGTCAGGCTTTAAGGCCGAAAAGTGGCGGTCTGGTTTCCTATGGACAGACCTACCACCTAAACTCTAGTATGTTGTAATTTTGTTGTTATCTGAAATAAAAAATGCCTAACTTTACAAAAAAAAATCTTGCCCATCAATTAACACACCAACATAAATGATGGACATTACTTAAACATATAATTGTGCGAACTAATTATATAAACATCAAAAAATTTAAACGGTGAGGCATGTCAAACAAAATCGCAATCTTGAAACTTATATTACGTAAACCCCACGTTACCCCACCTTAAACCTAACGTCAACTACACGTTATTTATTTTCTTTATCAATTCAAAGTATGTGGTCTACATTTCCCATCAGCTATATCCTTTTAAAAATCTTTTTGTATTATTCCAAAAGTGTGATCGACATTTCCCATCAGCTATACTTTTTTTTATATATATTTTACATATTCAAAGAATGCGGGCATTTTTTAATATTTTTCCCTTTGGATTTTTGTGACAGGAAAATGTTGGATTTTTTATATTTTTCTCTTTGCTTTTAGAATTTATCCTTGAATTTCTAATTATTATAACAATAATATTAATAATATTATTATGTAATATAATTATTTTAATATTATTAATTAATTAATTAATAATTATTATTAATATTTTAAAATAATAAATTAACTATTTATATTTATTAATTAATTAATATTTAATAAAAATAATTTTATAACTATTAATAATTAATAATAATATATATTATTATAATACTATTAATGTTTATTCGCATTTTCAAATTATATATTTGTTAATATGATTATGCATGTGTTTTATATGTCTTTTAGTTTATATCAATCATAATCATATAATCGTGTTAATTTTAAAGAGTTGTTGAAGAATTGTCAAGATTACGAAAAGTGACTAAATTTTGGCAAAAATATTTCAAAAAATCTTATATAGATGTAGTGTTTGAATCATGTTTTTGATGGTGGAAATGGATTTAGCACCATCAAAAAAATTTAAAGCACTTAAAATTATAAATTTTGACAACTTTTACTTAAATTTACAAAAATCCATACCAAATTTTTTCAGCATATAACAAAAATTTCCGTAACTTCCAAATTCCCTTAACTTCCAAAGAAAAAACATAGTTTTTAAACTAGGTTAATTTTAATATGATTTTCTTATTATATTATCATAGAAATATTCTCTTTGGATTTTTGTCAGAGAAAAGTTTGTGGATTGCCATCATCCCGCTTATGTCAGCGTCATCCACTCATCCACTCATTCTGCTGGGCATCAACAAGTCTTTCTTCTACAAACGACATTATGCTCCTGTGTAAATATTCACGAAAACTCAATCTCTCACCCATTCTCCTTGACAACAGCAGGAAGGATGGAAGGAGTGAACCACCAAATCCTGAAAATGGCCGCTACAATGATCAATGTCCAGGCAACCACTGTGTGCGTGACGGGAGCGACTGGTTACGTGGGCTCCTGGCTAGTGAAGTGCTTACTCGACCAGGGATACACCGTTCATGCTACAGTGCGCGATCCAGGTAATTTCAATCCCATAAGTTAATAGACTTATTTTTTAACTGAATTTTGTTGGGAATGGGAAAAATCAGTGTGTTTTTTTTTTAAATTCGTCATATAGATTAATCTTTTAATCTGTATTTCTGGAATGCAATCATTGATTTAATAGGCAATCATGATTCCCAACGAGTATTCCAAGGATTTTTTTTCTCTTTAGTTTAGTATAGGTTCATTAATATTCTTGTGTGGACACGCAGAGAATGAGACGAAGGTGCGCCATCTCCTGGACATCCCGGGCGCTGCAGAAAGGCTCAAGCTCTTCCGAGCGGAGCTGTTGGAGGAAGGCAGTTTTGACGCCGCCGTCACTGGCTGCGGCGGTGTTTTTCATGTGGCGACTCCTACCGAGTCCGCACCCAAAGATCCAGAGGTAAAGTCTTTTGAATCTCCGTTTACGTTTTAAATTCAATTCACTGTGCCACTCAATGTTCGCCTCCACACAATTCAAGGTACCGAGTTAACTAATGGTTTTATTTGATTGGGGTTGCACAGGAGGATATGATCAAGCCGGCAGTCGACGGAACGCTGAATGTTCTGAGGGCGTCCACGAAGGCCCAAACCGTCAAGCGCGTGGTGTTCACATCGTCTTCGGCGACGGTTGCCATGAACGAGTCAGAGGAGCAGAATCAAGACATTGACGAATCTTGCTGGACAGAGGCCAGTTTCCTCCTGACTAAAAAGCCAAGCCGTGGATGGGTGAGCTCTTTAGCTTGTGTGAATTAGGATAAGATTTAGGGAATATTTTAGAATAAAATGAGATTTAGGGAATATTTCGGAATTTGATAGTAAAGAGAAAGAGAAAGAGAAAGGCCGATTGTTTGTTCTTTTAAATTATCAAATTTTGGGATATTTCACTTTGGCTTTCTGAGTGAGTTGTTGTTTAAAGGGTTGTCAATTTTTTGGAAGTTTCTTGGGTGGATTTTTCCTGTTCAATTTCTATAAAATCGGACTAGAATTTATTGAAATCACAAGTTTGATTGGTAACTCTGCACAATAGAAGTGTTTTATAAATTTTTCAGAATCTATAAAAAATAGTTTAAATAGTACAAATCAAGATTTCACCTAACTAATAACAAATTCCTGACTCCAAATTTGAACCGGTTTCAGGTATATTTTAAATTTTAAAGTTTTTCCTTGACATATTTTCTTGGTTTAAACGGTGCAGGCATACTCGGCTTCCAAAACTCTTGCAGAGAGAGCGGCGCTGCAATACGGAAAGGAGCACAATCTGGATGTGTTGACCATAATACCTGTGCTAGTAGTCGGCTCTTCCATCACACCAACCGTTCCCATCAGCGTCCAATTGACGCTCTCCTTGCTCACTGGCATCCCAGACGACTTGCAGGTTTTGAAGGAGCAACAATTATCCTCGGGCTCCATCTCATTGGTACACGTGGACGATCTGTGCAAGGCCCACATATTTTTGATGGAGACCCTCGCTACAGAGGGCCGCTACATTTGTAGTGCCATCAATATCTCCGTCCCACAGCTGGCACTTTACTTATCCAAACGCTATCCGCAGTACAATGTACCTACGCAGTGAGTATTTCATTATATGATTCCAAATTCAATAAGTATTTAAAGAGGAGTCAAAGAAGTAAAATTGAAATAAGCTTACTGTTAAAATTGATAATATAAATTCCAGTGATTACTCTGCCTAATGAAATGCCTGTGTGTCTATCTATACAGATTTGAAGATGTACCACCCATCTCAAAAGTAAACCTGTCATCTAAGAAATTGGTGGACAGCGGTTTCTCCTTTAAATTGGGGTTGGATGAAATCTTCGATGACGCTGTTGAATACCTAAAGATCAAGGGCATGCTTAATCAATAAGATTTTAGTTTTTTTTTTTCGGAAAGTTGTGCCTTTGCTTTCAATGATCCGAATCTAAAATCTTTTTAAAGATAAACATTTCTACCCATGTTCAAGTTTTCTCAAATGATCATTGACACTTAGGTTTAGGTTTAGGTTTATGTTTTTTCAATTTAAATTTACAATTTTGGTTAAAAATGTATATTCCATTTAAGTTGAACTAGGTGAGAGATCATGATGGCCTCTAAGAGAGGATTTTGGTTTCTAAAATTCCATTCAAATCCTTCCTCAATGAACAATATAATCCTATGTAATATCAAGACAATATAATCCTATGTAATATCAAGACTTTAGTTTTTGAAGTTCTTATTTCACCATGAAATTACAAGTAATTTGTTCAAAACATATTTGGATTGTTTTTAAAATATGTAAGTTTTATTTTTCTTTTTTTTTCAGCGGAAGAAATATTTTCAGCACAATTTTTTTTTCAACTGAAGAAATCATGCATGGAGCATCTTTCAAACATACATTGCTCTGGCCCACTATTGGACTATAAAACCTATGGGGCACCAAACCTCCCACATAACCATTGCAGCTCAATCTTAAAATTTAGTTGTTAAAATGTGCAAAAATAGTTTTTGAAACATACAACTCATATTTTCAATTCAAACTTATATCTACATTTCAGTGAATTAATAATTAGTATTTTCAATTACCGTTTTCTAAGTAATTAGTATTTGCAATTCAATCTTATTTTTATATTTCTAAATAATCTTTTTGCTTCCTTTTTTTTTATATTTCTCAATAATATTTTTCTTTTGGGTTAAATGAAAATTGTTGAGTAGAATTAGAAATTGGACATTAAACATAATTACTTATCAAATAAACATTTAATATAATTGTTTGTCATAATTATTAAAATATGATCTAAAATCTAACCATGTTTTATATTTACATTTTAGGATGGAAAATTTTCTTAAATTGTGAAATATTTTTTTCCTTTATTTATGTTTTTTTTTGTTTTTTATGATTTATTGTGGTCAATATTAATTTTATAAGTAAATATTTCTTATTTTATTATGATATATGCCCATGGGTTTTGAATTGATGGGAGTGGCTGCATTGTTAAGGCAGTGATTGTGAAAAGGTCATTTGTTCAAAATTTTTGTGGGTTAATCGACAAATAATAATAATAATAATAAAATTTGTTATCATATCCATGAGATTATGCGCTATTTTATATCTTGACATGAAGTGTATGGGAAAAAACATAATTTTGAAATGTTCCTCTTTGTCCATTCATGTTGTCTCTATTCTTTCTTTTATTATTTGTTGTGATTAATATCTACTTGTTTATGCCCCATAGAGGTTGTAGTCATGACAATCAATAATCCACCTACTTAAAGTTTTATGTTAAATGTGCCTATACATTGATAGAAGGATGTGTCACACTCTTAACTAGGCTAATTTCTTGTAACGACCTCCTCCCACATTTACCCAATTTCACTGGCCAAGCAAGGTAAACATGAGACGAAGAGTTACTATGACATGACCCGACCTCCAAGGTTTAGTTATGGAAGTGGGGTCGACAACTGAAAACTTACAGACATTGCTCAAGGCTTACATGACACTTAAGGGCCAAAGAACCACCCCAAATCACCAAACCCTGAGTTGGATTGCTTTTTCACTAACCTGGCCCCACAACCGCACGCATGTCAAGGCAAGGGTGCAGTTATAGGCCTCCAACCGCATGCACAAGCTTCCTTCCCTATGGTTGTAGCCCAAAATCTTCAGTTCGGAGGGTGTGGTCCTAAGATCTAACCCGCCTTTTTAGGCCAACCTCCAAACCACTTCCCAGAACTACCTATAACATCTAAGAATGATAAATGACATAATGACAATGTTATTCATACAAAACCTTAATAAGTACTTTACCTAACCAAGCCCAACCATGATTGCCATTTCATCAAACATATGGTGAACATGTAAACTACAGGTCATGAAAGCATATATGATCATAGGAGTCTGAAACTTATATGAGAATCACCAAAAAGGTCTAATACCCTCTCATAATAGTTACAATAACACTTGTTAGCCACTGCATTCATTAACCATCAAATACTTATCAAATCCTGAACAAAGCGGTAGCTAAAGCACATTACAGATCCATGCTTATAACCAACATATAACCAAATTATTAACAAAGACATAACAACCATCTAATCATCATAAGATCAAGTATAAGTGTTCATAGAATACAATAGGAAGATAACTCTTATTAACTTATGCAAAAGTCAACCAAGTCAGGGACTTCCACATACCACCCAACCATAGATTGGGTTGAACCAAATCTTTCTTTCAGCTAACCACCCTCATGTCATATTCAAAGCATGAATGTGGGATCTCAAGTCATAAACAACCAAGGCTTCTTAGAGACTAAACCACCTCTACCCTTAGGCTATTGTGATCTCGCCAAAACTAGTCAAGATATCACAAGCCCAAAACAAGCTTGGATGCCTCAAAGTTTCTTCATCATTACCTTGAGGAATTTCCCTGTCCCCACCCACCTGTCAAGGGTTTCCCAGAGATTTTACCACCTCCACCCCCAACCCTTGGGAGTTTTCCTGAGACCACCTCACTCAGTTCCAAAACCTTCCGGCAATCCAAAGTTCAACCAAGAAAGAATCCCATCACACCATGGTTATCTAGGAAATGGCAAGGCAAGGCTAAAAATACTGTCAAACTAGGAAAAACACATGCCAATGATAGAAAATGAACCAAATCAACAAATTCATGTACCATGCATTCACACCTCGGCTAGGAAATCACACATGCAACCTATTACCTACAAAATACTCCTGCTGAAACTGCTTGATCCGATCTTCCTTGTTTGTCCTTTGCTTTCCTTTCCTTTGCTACACCTACTCTAAAAATGGGAAAAAGTTGTTAACTGATTCAGGTGCCTTTTTATCATTGATGTCCCAAATTTCTTCATTTTCCTTCAATTCCCTCTCATGCAAATGTTTGTCTCTTCACTTTCCTTTCTCATATTTTCCTTTATTTTCATAAATAAATTGTAGGTTTTAACCCTGTACAGAAATTAACTGCAGACGAATTCTAAAAAACAACAAATAAACAATGATGATAATATAAAACAAATATACATAAATTTCCCCTGGATCCCAAAACCAGCACTATCAGATTGATTTTCCATTATGTTCCTTTCAATATTACAATACATATATATACTTGTTGAAACATTCATAAACCCCAATCCATTAACCCTGGATCGGAACATAACCGTAGTTCCTTTGACCGGATCTACAAAATACCATGGGCAGAAAACCATCATGCCAAAACCATGTGCAAAACCCATGCACAAAACCACACGTAGGTCTACCCACTTAATATAGGGTCAAAAAAAAAACTTAGGGCATTGCGCCCGACACAACGAATAGGGGGCGTTTTCACCCCCCCATAACCCCCCATGCATGTGACTTGTCGTGGAAATAATATAACACACACCTAACATAAATGTCAACTAATGCATCTTTGCCTTTGCCAATGCCTTTTTCAATTTCCTTATCCATAAATAAATTGAAAGTGATGCCCACTAAGATGTTTTGCTCACCATTCAACTTGGAATACATGTCCCATGACCTTGGTCTTATTCTTTTACCTTTATTATACTTTATTACATGAATTTTTAACCTGAGGATGTTACAAACTTTATCCAAATTAGATCATTATATTTTTTTCCATCCATCGCAATGTATTTGGAGTGGAAAAAGTGAAGGAATCAACGCACGAAACTGTTTTTACCAGCGGGACCTAGTTTGGTGAAAGAAGGCCTAAAACATTTTGGGAGCATTTTGAGGCATCAAATGACGTTTTTGAGGGGTAAAACTTTTTCACACTAATGTTTCACCTTTCCATGTTGTTATACACACATATATCTTTCCAACAGTGCAAGAAGTGTGTCAATCGGAGTTCGTATGCAAAAGATTTTCCACTCATAAGTTGATCTTCCTATTTTCTCACCAATAATTTGAGAGGGTGTCACGTCAGCCCCCATTATTCATGGAAAAGGGACTAGACACGTGTTTGTGATGTAAAAGACTCTAGAAGAGTCTATATTGTAACTCTAGTTAAGAGTTTATGTAGTCAAACGTAGCCACTAGTAGGCTATTGGGTTGTGTTATAGTTTGGCCGCTAAGAGGAAGATGCATTCCATTCTTTCGAGACCATTTGTTCCATAGTTTAGCAAAGATAGCCAGGATAGATAGGAGGTAGAGCACATATATAGGATTTGTGCACTAAAGCAGCTCACGAGCCACATACATTATTTCTTTGTACCTGCAACCATATTTCTAAACAGAGAAAGAGAGCAAAGCGACCTCACCTTCCAACTAGGTTTTCTCCCGAAAAGGTTTCCCAATGCATTATTTTGTCTTATGTGTGTGTGTGAGATTATTTTTTGTTCTCTACTTTTATGCATAATTTCCATTCACATGTATGCACTACTTACAGCTAAATTTACAGATCTATTGTAATAGTGTAAAATTTCATAATTTAGATATATTATTATCATATCTATTATGACGAACTTTACAATGGTATATCCACGGCAGTTTACAAATCATTTGGTATAAGAGCATGTTTCTTTGAGTATTTTTTGGATATTGTAGAGATCTAAATCGGTGGGGCCAAAATTCGTAAAATTATAATCATGGCTGACGAATCTATAAACGAACCCCGTGATCCTACAGAGGTGAGGTTTACACGGTTGTAACAACAAGTCACATCCTCATGGTTGCCTTGAATAGAAATTTTGGGATATTTAGAGATGATGGGGGTTTGAATGCAGAGGAAAAAACTGAACAAGGATCAAAAGATTGGGGAGAAACGAAAAACTAGTTGAATAAAGGATCCAGAAAAGATCAACCTGGTTCGAGGGTTGTGAATCAGTCCCTATTTAAAATGGAAGCAAAAGTAGATATAAATCCATACCATAGTGAGATCAACACTCTAAAGTTGAACCATTGGTTGCAGCAACTAGAATTTTATTTTAGACTCCATCAGATTGAGGAAGGACAGAAAATATCATTTGTGCAACTGAAATTGGAGGGTCATGCACTGACTTGGTGGGAGTGCTACATGGAAACCTTTAGGTTGGAGGGAGAATCTCTAGTGACTAAGTGGGAAGATTTCAAAACTCTCATTAAGTCATAGTTTCATCCCATTAGGTACGTGGAGGACCAATGGATCCAGTGGCATTACTTCAAGCAAAAGCAGAGCCTAAGCGTGCAGGAGTGCACCACTGAATTTAGAAAGAAGGTTATAATGTTGGGTATCTCTCCAAAGAACCCAAATGTACTCCTCAAGTATTTGGGCTTCTGCACCACCATCTACGTGATAAAGTGATGGTATTTAAGCCCAAATTGGTGGACTAGGCTTGTGTACAGGCATAGTACTTAGAGAACATAGGCTTGAAGAGAGTGTAATCAAGTGGATCGAAGAAGAAGGAGCAACATGACACTTCTAAGGAGGGGAAGAAGAAGGGAAAAGGGGAGAAAGATAAGAATACGGCAGCCACAACACACCAGTGCAAATATCCTAACAACCACTACAACATCGATGGCCATAGAAAGGAGAAGTGTTGCAAGTTGCATCCAAAATTAAACCCGAAGAATAAGAAGAAAGATAATAAGAAGAAGAATCGCATGGCCACGGATTTGAGAAACCAAGTTGAAAGTAGCTCGGACATGGATGAGAAGATCGTTTGTATGTCAGTGCAGAAGGAGGTGAATCTGAGTGTTCTTCAGCAATAGGAAGAGAAAGAAATGACCAAACTCTTCCATATAAAGATATAGGTTAGGAATGTAGAAATTTTGAATAATAAACACATATTCAATGGAGATTATCCTAATCATGTACTATTGCGGAATACATACACAATACATAAGCTCCTCTATGTTGATCATCAATATAGCAACATCAATAACGATAAAACATCAAGATCATGCACACATTAACACAGTATGTAACCCGGGGAAAGCTTACAGCTGAAAACCCCACACTATCTATATATTAATGATTGAGAACATGTAACATTACAATAGTCAATACTTATCACAAGTATCCAACACTATCTCCACCTGTTACACACAATACAGCTCAGATCTGATCTCCAAATCTATTCCATTGCTTGCCTGCCTCCACTGCTCAATACCTGCACAAGAATGGATGAGAATGGTTGAACCAAACTCGTATTTACCTAAAAAGAATCACTCACACTGGGAATCACGTGAGCAGAGGCTATAATCACTTGGTATTGGCCAATTCTCATTGGCGTAACTCAATCCCATTGATTGTGTAAATCCTCATGCACAACTATAGTCACAACTAATAGCAATCTGGCCCTCTAACACCTGTCCCTGCTGAACTAAACATGCACTGACATGCAACTGAGTTAATTGATGTATTCTTTAGTTGCATTATGAGTTAATAATTAGTTTAACAACTCATCATTAGTCTATTTGCAGTTAGACTAATTACAACTAGTTTAACCAAGTCAAACTG
>APFE030668835.1:40535-61960 GCA_000404065.3 Pinus taeda | reverse complement strand
AACTGCTAAAAATAGTAAGTTGTGCTACAATTAAGGAAACTGAAAATGCTGAGAAAGACAATGGTGGGGGTCTAGGTGGACTTGGCAGGTGGCCACCAATATCCACCCGGATCACCACTCCACTTCAAAGAGTACCTGTAAAGTCAAAGCAACATAATACCTTCAAAGTGCAGAGATCTACAATCGTAAACAATATAGGACCAGATATATATTGACCACACACGTGCATATATTAGCAAACATACAAGAATGTGGAGGAAAACTTGAATAGCTTTATTGATATAGAGATTAGAAGAGAGGATTACAACCCATTGATCTAACCTAGCATCATCCTCCCACCATGAAATCCCTTCTTAACCTCATGAAAAGCTTAGATCACCCAACACTATGATATTCCACCAGGAAACCAACAGCACTTCCTTACATGATACAAGATTCCAGCCTCTGGATCTCTAGGATGAGGGATCCATATATAGATGATTGCAGAGGGGTGAGTCAGCTTCTGGGATTTTTATTAGTGTCCTCTCTCTGATAGTCCTTGATTCCACTTGGATATTGATGATCTCTTACTCATCCCTGGGCAAATTCAGAGAGGCAAGTGTCACAGGAGAAGTTTCTCGAAGATTCCACGATCATCCACCTTGGAAATTGTCTCTGCCATTTGTCTACTCTCTCCCATCGCACCGTACAAAAGGGATTTTCAGTATGCATTCCACTTTTTGCACTGAGCAGGTGAGATGCATCACACCCTCTACACTGAGCAGTCTATCTGGTCCAATTTTGACCAGTTTTGAACAGTTTTTTGTGGAGAACTTCTGGGAGATGATGTAATCAACTGAACTTGTTCCTTTAGGGTATGAAAAAAAACTTTTAGGGACTCAGAAGCCCTTGGTTTATGGACATATGTGATTGGGGTTGCAGTGCCCAAATATTTCTATAACAGTTGCCCCCTGAATCATGAGGCTGTAGATCTTTGATGTCGGGTGAAATGCTTTATCATGAGGATCCGAGGTTTTTCGAACTGGAAGGTGACCTGTAATAAGATACAATACAATACATTATCTTCATAACATTTTCATGATCTAGCTGAGGCAGGCATTCCCATGCTCAACTTTATAGATTCATTTTCATGTACATATGACATACAACCGTCTATGTGGCAGAATGATGATTCTGATAGAGCCATCATCCTTTGATTCGGATGATCATCTGCATAGCAACGATGTACATTTGATGTCTTTATTTTCTTGAATATATCACGTCCCGGATGGATGAAAATAGATCCGGGGTCTTCAAACTCGTCTAATCTTCGCCCAATGTACAAGTCGATCCATGTGAAAAATGTTCTAGAATCGAACATGGAAAGACATTGCCTGATTACCAGCCAATGATGTACGCTGTTAACAGGCGTGAGAGGAATCACCAATAATGATGATGACCCTCAAGGTACTATAGTACAATTCACGTGGTGTGAAAATGGGATTTGGCGTCAAACACCACGCAAAATATTTCGGTCAAAGGCCATTGATGTAAACCCGTCACCGGAAGTGAGAAACTTGCCATTGAGGCATGCAAGCTTCAAAGTACTGAAAGGGTTGTTCCTAGGTCGACTTCTTGGATAATGATTTTTCGTCGACAAGAAGTGACCGGTCATCGGAGGGCCTTAATGAATCCCACATCTACAACAAAGAACAGAGCAAATGATTTTGTGGAGGTGAAAACGATCTGATGATAGAGGGTTCAGGGTGGCAGTCATGAAAAGATGAAGCATGAAGGTATTGCAGCGGGTGAGACACACGCTGGGTTGGTGAATTCTCTGATCAAGCTCTCTTGAACATATCGGCAACACTGAAATGGATTGGTAGCATTAACCCCAAAGATCAATGGTACGATAGACCAATGGTAGTCTGACCGGTGAATGGAATAACCCAACCTGACTCAAACATGGAGTGAAAGTGTCATGTTCAAGAGTGACTCGCTACCAATAAAGTTTCTTCAAGTTTTCTTCCCAATTTTCCCTAGTCATTGCTCACTAGTACCTCTTTATTTTTATCAAGCTTCAAACCCATTGCTATGTTTTAACGAGCCTAGCGACAGTGAAACTCATTCTTGTCTCTATGGACAAGTTTGTCGCTATTGGTTTTAACGAGTTTAACGACAAAGACAACTCAGTCCTTTTTCAATTTTAGAGAGTCTGAAAAGGGACGGAAAGGAAACTCCAGTAATACTTTTTCGTCATATAATCCCTTAAGTCTAAAAAATTATAAAATAATACGAAAGGGAATTTTCATTAGTTTTAACAAGCCGAACAAGACAAGCGCTTGATCTTTTCGTGTAATAATCCCTCAAGTCCAAAAAGATTAAAATCTAGAGGAGGGATAACACTCCTAGTAGCTTTAACGAGCTGGAGAGGCCAAGTGGTCAGCAATCTTTTCATATTTTACGAGTCCGCTAAAAAGAGATTAAAGGAGACTCATTTTTTAGGAATGAGTGATATTTTCGAGTGGCTTCTAATTCCAGGTAAGGTTTGGAATTTTCCAATCATGGCAGTGTCACAAGGATGGCTAACAGAATCACTCTTCGTAGTTGTTCCTCAAAAGGGTAAACAATCAAATGGAGGCATATGATCGACTAAACAGAGTGGAGGTGATGGTAAGAACATGACCAAGGCTCAAAAAGTTGATGATAATGCATTCGTAATGGTTATCTACTGGATATTGTCTTATTTTTTAATGAGCTTAAACTCTGGGGGAACATTTGGTCATTGCTTAGGTTTAATTTTTAACGAGCTTAAACTTCACATAAAAACTGCTCGTTTGAGTCGTATCATAAGGATGTCTCATTGATAGAGTCCACTTTGGTGGAGCTTGCACCTTTCAAAGCTTTGCTCCGCTCCCTTTCGCATGCAAGCTAGGAACAACCAACTACTGTCCTAGGGGTTAATTAACTACTGAGGTTAGGTAGGAAAATTTTTCCTTTACTTTGTTGGTTCCATCTGGCCCCTACAAAGGTGAACGGTCGATCCGATCAATCACCTAACCTAAGCGTTTGAAGTCAACAAAACTATGGGGTTAGCATTACGCTGGCCGGTTTTCACTTTCGTGCAAAAAAGGTTTGCATGCCCCCAGGTATAGCGAAGTAGAATTTCCAGGTTACCCTTCAATTTGTAGACAAAACATTTTCTCTATCGAGAAAGGCCTACCTTGTGATGGAGACATCTTATTCTGGTCTAATCCCATTTTCCTAAACGGATGGGGGTATCAGAATAGTCATATATCCTCCGCAGAAACCTATCCTATACCTGAAGTTTTCCTATCAAAGTAGACCAGGTAGCATAGCCCCTAGGTTTCAGTCATGGCCACTGAATTATTCGCGTGCTTCAGGTGGATACACTAGAGATTGATAAGACATTCCTTTCATGGAAAGACCAGTTAGGGATGGTATATGACTATTAGCTATGTGTGAGCTAGGGAATGAAAGCTGGTCTATGAGTTGGACCACTTGGCCTTCATGTGGAAAACACATTACTTGAAAGAGTGAGGAGACAATGGCTCCCATGCTATAAATATAGTCACGCACAAGGAGTATATTATAATCTAAAGGTCCTTGGACTACCATTACGTTCAGATACACAATTTTCCCTCTCAAAGTTATAGGCAAACTCAGAAGGATCCCTAACGATCGACTAGTTCCTTTATCGAAGCCTGTTAGATTTCGCATCTCAGGTAGAAGTGATGGTGAACCAAGCGTTTTCCAAGCAGTTGAGGAAAGGATACTCACAAAAGCCCCTTCATCTATGATAGTACTGACCATGACCATTCTATAAGCTTGTACAATGATTCAGAATGGTACATTAGATGATAAACGGGGTCTGCCTAGTATATCCCAATCGAAGGAAATGACTAGGTTGCTCGGAGGTGGGACCGAATAAATGGTCGCATATGGCCCTGACAAACTTCCTTCCTGCGATAAACGAACCGGTAGATTTCCCCCATGTTCATCAGAGTCTGTGTTTACGAAAAGAATTTGAATAGTGTCATTCTCATTCTCTTCAGTGATTGTATCATCCAAAGATGGACCTTCTGAAGACAGGACCGGGTCGACTGCCACCTCAACCTTTTGACTTTCGTCTGGTGTGGATTCAGAGGGCTTATCTTCAATGATAGATGCTTTGACCGACCACAAAGTTGTGGCAATCGGATTTTCAACTAGCGGTGGACTCAGCAAGAGTTTCTTGTACCCAGGAGGAAGCCATAGCGGTGAGGCAGGACAGTTATCCAAGACTCTTTTAGCTTCATCTAGTAAGGGACAATGGTGGATGGCATGATTGCCTTCACACAGTTTGCAAGGAAATTTACATTTTCCTCTCTGTCCAGAGACTTCGTTTTCACCAGTTGAAGGTGTACTCTCGACATGATCATCAGAGGTTGATGACACCGGATGATGCAAACGAGGGGACCAATCCCTTAAGATCCGAGGGATTTAAGGACAATCTCGATGATAGTGGTCCCCTTTGCAAATGACACATGGAGATTTTCGTTTGGATGGTCCAGTGTGTGGATTTTCGCTAGATGATGCACGGTTATCCCTTTTTGCCTTTGGCTCCTTCTTTTTCTTCTCCTTCTCCTTCCCTTTCTTCTTCTTCTCAGTTACTTGGTATTTAGCTTTACCAGCTTTACCAAGTGAAGAGGAAGGAGGGGAGGGAGAAACAAGTGAAGTAGAAGGTTGGGGGGCAACTCTAGTATCATCTAGTTGCTAACTTGATTGCTCAAGAATGTGGTGGTTTGAATGACAGAGGTCGAGAAGAGCCATATGGGCAAGCCGATTGTCAGTCCTAGGAGGGACAATGTGGCCATATGGGGTGCACCAACATCTCCCTAAGAGGAGAAAGGACTAGGATTTCCCCCAACGGGAAATCCTTGGTTGGCGGACTCCATTTTTTTAAACCTAAGACCAATGAGGGAACAATGACGTTATTCCGATTAAAATAAATTTTAGACGCTTTGACACAACTTTATTTTTCAATTTTTAAGAGTCAAGAAAAAGTAAAAGATGACTCTAGTCGCCTTCGATTTTTAATGAGCCTGAAGTGACAAGTGCTTAGATGGCCTTTTCCTTTAAGGAGTCTGAAAAGGACTGAAAGAGACTACTCTAGAAATCTAGAGAGAGGGATTACCAAACCAATCGCAAAACTACAGAACAATTTTTACGGTATGGTAGTCAATCTTCCCGAATGTTGTGTTCAGTGCATTGCAGTCGATAGGGCGGCAGACACGACTTCCTAAGGATAAAGGATATAGCCTATTGTGGTCTCTCAATATATACTCAATGGTACGTGGGAGCACAAGTCCATACTGGCACTTGTCATCTCAAAGAGGAGGAATCACCTAACCTAAAATGAAAGCGATAGTTACCAGTCTTTACGACACCGGAATACGTCTCTAGCCTAGACTTCTAAATGTTGTGCGTTAGGTTCCAAAGCATTTTTATGTTCATTGAATTTATTTTACAGTTGATCTTTCTTAAGAAGTTTTCCTTTCAGGTTCAATGCATGATGTAGATATACAATTCCTAAAATGCAATCTAAGATGATAAACAATCGTTTAATCTTCTTTTTTCAATGAAAATCCTAGCTACTAAGGAAAGAGAAATGAGATTTTTTCAACATAGAGCAGAGAGAACACACTAGATGCACTGTCCTAAATCAAACCAACAAGCAGTCTAAATGAAAATGCACATGCATGTATTTGTTTTCGCTTTCTTAATGTGTAAATGACAAAAAGAATGCTAACTACAAATTTGAATCGTTTCAAGCAATAGTACTAACGATTTTATTTTCAAAAAAGCGAAAGGAAGATAATGATGACACTTTGCGATTTTGAATTGAAAACTACTTTCGACACTTGAAAAACTATTAATTGAAATCAAATACAAGAGTAATAGTGTAACCGATCATAAAAAACAATAGGATTCTTTTCTTTGACTGAAAACGACACTTGCGACACTTCCAAATCAAAAGACAACAGCTTGATTACGCTACTTCTTTGTAAAGGAGAACCGTAAATGGTGAACAATACATAAAAACATTTACAGTTCTTTGTACTATGGAGGCTGAATCATGCAAAGGAAGGGAGTTTCTACAGTGGTATATTGATCACAAACAACAAAACTCCTGAATAAAGCTGAAGAAAGTGAACAAAAACAAAAATCTGGAAGCAGAAGAGGTCTTATCTTATCATTGCACCTGTAATATAGGGAAAGAGTGATGCATCTCACCTAATGCACATGGGAGGTGCGATGCATCCATTTTCCCAAGAGGAGAAGGTGGGATGGTCCAGGGACGAGACTTCAATTGGGTTCTCGGTCATAGTTTGTAGCTCAGTTCAGGGATTTAAGTCGAGAAAATGATAGTGAGTAATTGAAAATCACAAGGGTTGATCTAATGAGGCTACTTGAGCCACCACCTAGGAAATTATGATGTTTTCAAATCAATTGTTCAGTTTATAAACAAAACCCGGAGATAGACTAAAGCAGCATTGATCTACTTTGCACTTGCATAGCAAATGCAGTTCAAAGGCTAGCTGGCTTGACTTTAGGCTCTGTATGTAAGTTTATAAAGCAAACAAATATAGACAAGCAAACAAGCTACTAGATCCCCAACGGAGTCGCCATTTTGTTATTGGGAAATCGAGTGTCTATGTAGAGCTGCTCGTCCCACTAAGACGGGTAGCTATCTTAGAAACAAACAGATTAAAGTTACTTTCGTTTCTTGTTACGAGAACTAGATAGGAGAGGAGCAAAGAATACCAACCTCAATCTTTCGCTTGGTTCTCTCCTTGTTCCTTCTCCTCTTTAACGGATCTTCGCCGCTCCTCCCTTGACCACTCCGCTTCAAAGAGTACCTGTAAAGTCAAAGCAGCATAATACCTTCAAAGTGCAGAGATCTACAATCATAAACATATAGGACCAGATATATATTGACCACACACATGCATATATTAGCAAACATACAAGAATGTGGATGGAAACTTGAATAGCTTTATTGATATAGAGATTAGAAGAGAGGATTACAACCCATTGATCTTACCCAGCATCATCCTCCCAACATCAAAGCCCTTCTTCACCTCATGAAAAGCTTAGATCACCCAACACTATGATATTCCACAAGGAAACCAACAACACTTCCTTACATGATACAACATTCCACCCTCTGGATCTCTGGGATGAGGGATCCATATATAGATGATTTCAGGGGGGTGAGTCAACTTTTGGGATTTTGATTAGTGTCCTCTCTTTGATAGTCCTTGATTCCACTTGGAGATGTATGATCTCTTACTCATCCCTGGGCGAATTCATAGAGGCAAGTGTCACAGGAGAAGTTTCTAGAAGATTGCATGATCATCCACCTTGCAAACTGTCTCTACCATTTGACTACTCTCGCCCATCGCACCCTACAGAAGGGATTTTCAGTATGCATTGCACTTTTTACACTGAGCAGGTGAGATGCATTGAACCCTCCTCACTGAGCAGTGTGTATGGTCCATTTTTGACCAGTTCTGAGCAGTTTTCTGTGGAGAACTTCTAGGAGATGATGTAATGAGCTGACCTTGTTCCTTTAGGGTATGAAACAACACTTTTAGGCACTTAGAAGCCCTTGATTTATGGACATATGTGATTGGGGTTGTAGTGCCCAAATATGTCTATAACAGGCCCAATGGAAGCCTTCCACTTGGCGCCTCCCCATTCGCTAGAACTTTTACTATGCCATCTTCTCGTGTCACTTGGATAAGTCAAACTCAAACTTTGACTTTCTCTAACTTCTTTATCTTGACTCAAATTTGAGTTTCGTTTTCACCATTGGAATGAGGATGACGAGCACTTCAATCTGATGCTAAGTTTATCCAGTTTATGTCATTTTGAGTTTTGACCCTATTATCATGCCACTGGTACTTTTATGAAGATACACCTGGATCATTTCAGAATATACATCTGAAGATTCTATTCCCAATGAGTCATTTCTAATCTCATCATCTGACCCATGGTATTGATATTTCCTCACTCAAGACCCCACTTTTCAGTTTAATACCTCTCACTCGGAGCAGTGACATATTCTTTACCAAGACAAAAATTATTTCATTATTAGTGACACTCTTTACCATCATGGTGTTGATACGATCTTATGAAAGTGCCTCACACTTGAGGGGGTCGCAAAAGTATTAAATGAAGGCCACTTAGGGGCATGTGGCAGAAATTTGTCTCATTATGTTACCACCTAGAAAATTTTAAATGTTGGTTACTTTTCGCTTACCATATTTCGAGACTGCATATTAAATGTCCATAAGTGTCATGTATGCGAGATATATGACCATAAGACCCGTGCTTCGCCCACTCCATTGCATCCTATTATTGCTTTTGGTCCCTTTGTGAAATGGGGTATCAAATTCATGAAATGTAACGCTCACTAGGTCGCGGGGCATGGTTATATTGTTGTCGCTATTGACTACTTTACTCAATGGGTTGAGAACATGCCTACGTTTAACAACACTACCAAAACAACTACATACTTATTTTTCAACCACATCATCACACAGCTTGGTGTTCCACAAGCAATAGTTAAGGATCATGGAAAACATTTCCGAAATCATATGATGACCGGACTAATGGCTAAGCTCGGAATTTCCCATGAAAGTTCTACTCCCTACTGTCCTCACGCTAATGGAAAGGTTGATGCCATTAATAAATTTCTTAAGACGATTCTTCAACGCATGGTAGGGGTCCACAAATCAAACTGGAATTTTCTCATTTATGCTTCTTTGTTGCCATACTGAACCTCAGTTAGGACGGCTATCGGATTTACACCCTTTCAGTTGATATATGGTCTGGAAGCTATGCTCCCAATCCAATGTGAAATTCCATCATTGAAACTAGTTATCAACTTCTTCCCGCCACTTCCGTAGGGGAGGAGCATCTTTTACATCTGACTCGTTTAGATGAAACCTCGTGTGGCATTGTTATAGCTCATGAATCTCATAAAAGAAACATTAAGGTGTAGTATGACAAAAGTATCAAGCCTCATTTCTTCTAAGAATGAGATCTTGTTCTTCTTTATGACTCAAAGTCTCATAAGTTAGGTTTAAGAAAGTTTCAACCCATGCAGTTAGGTCCATTCCTTGCAAAAGGGGCCTACGAGTTAGTAGATTTTGATGGAGTTCCCTTGGCATAACCGAGAAATGGGTTGTACCTCAAAAAATACTATGCTTGATCTCAAGTGTATTTTTCACTATTAACATACTTTCTATAGGTGTGTTTAGTGTTTTTGCAGTGTGCCTTTTTAGAGTTTTGCGTGGTTTCTGTTGATTCCCTTTTTAGTTTGGTTTGAAGATGTCAGTATCTCTTGAAAATTTCATCGGTATTCTAATGGTTCCAATCGTAGTACTCGGAGCTTATCTTCCACAACATGGGCTATATTTGCTCCAAATGGCAAGTTAGTGAGTCTGCAATGGATTTTTATTGGTTTCTCAACATCGCTAAGTATAGCGCAGTGGCCAAGCTACTCTCTCATGATATTGCACATGGTATCTGATGTTTAATCGTCAAACTTGACTCACAACTCATAGTACTACAACTTGCTAGTGTCTATTCAGTTATAAGTCTCACCATATTATGCATGGTTTTAAGGGTATTCCTTCTATAAAGATATTTTGACTTCATACAGTATGAACAAATTTCTAGAAACCAAAATACACTGACATATGCCCTAGCTAATCATGGTTTAGATAGACTTTTGCAACGAATGTAATTAATTTTCAATTCACATTATATATATATATAAGTTTAGTTTCACAAAAATTTGTGCCCAAGACACATATGGCATACATTGCCCATATGAAAAACTACATGTAAGATCTAAGTAGAAAATTCAAAGGTGCTCATGATAGAATGATACTACACTAGCCATCTTACGCAGTAGTCGATCGATACGACTAAGCACTCCTATGATGTATTGTTGAAGTTGCAGTGGAAGTTGGTCGACGGGAGTATCATCAATTTGTGTGTCAACCCTTCCATGTGGCACTCCACCTTTGATAGGACCTCTGCTACATCTCGATCCCTTATCATATCTCTTCCCACTAAAACAACCTGTGTTGGTCCTACTACCTCCTCCTCTTGTTGTTCCTTTGCACAATGAAGATATGAAGCACTAATATGTTGAACTAGTCCCATAACTACATGAAACATCAATAGTTTACCCTTAGAAACATCAAAAAACAAAAAAGAAAATTGTAAAACTTTTAATCTTAAGAGGTCTAAATATCTTACCTACAACACCCCATTCCTCACTCTCGCAAAGAACAAGCTCATGGTAATTGAGGAAATCCATGCATGTGTAAGGATAGTCGTTGATCATGATAAAATGTTTGTGCAACCATCCAAATAAGGTTGGTGAGAAGTTGGTCACCAAGGGTGATACATGTTGGGACATGTGATCTATCCACCTCCTCATCCATGGCACCCTCAGATAGATAGGCTTGAGTATAATATACTGAGGGTGAAGTAATGGAACCCACTCTAATGTAAAAGAAACTAAGATTGCACTTTATCCAAAGTTCTTTAGTTTTCCCTCTTTTTCTTTAGACAATTGTTCTTTCATATTGACCAGAACTCCCTCACTCGAGTTGAAGAGTGTTGGATCAAGACACTCCAATCCATGTTCCATATATGATCAACTTGCCACATGCAATGTGGATCTACCTTCGAATCTTGCGATAATGAATATGATCTTTCTCAAAGGTAACCATGTCACATATTTTATATTAGTCTTTCCATCCTTTTTTGGCTAGGCTCGAGGTCTACAATAGGTGGCGATATAATTTTTCACTCTCTCCCCACTTCTCCCACCTATTAGAGATATGGGGGCACCCCTCATGGACATTTTTGTGAGAAAGTAGATATATACTCTACCTTTATCTCAAGTAGATGTTTCCCAAACCTCAACGCTTGTGCCTGAACATCCCCATGAATGAACTTTGGTCACTTTCATGTTGCCCTCCACCAACGAGTAATTGCCTAATACTCCATTATAGGATCTTCTCCTAAGAATAGGATTTCATTCACCAAGACAAGCCCCCTAATTGGCTCCCATAGGCAGTAAATGTAATCTGATCCAAAATGATCCAAACGTGGACCCACCGCAAGACAAAAGTCACTGAAACATACCTTTTGACTACTGCTCTAAACTGAAGTGAACTGTCGTAGATGAGGCTACCTTGTAGGGGCTTCTCACAACCACTTGTGAACCCACTTTCCACCGCCTAATAGCCTCCTACAAGCAAAACACACATTCTTCTTATTGTTGTTGATCCACGCTCATGTGTAGGGCTAAAAACAACCCCTAAACATACCCAAAAACATCATGTTTGAGGCTTGACCTCTCTGCAATTATTTGTATGTTATCCATTGCCTAAACAATGATGAATGGTATCACAAACTCCCTCACAAACAACCAATAAATATATCTTTATAATACAACCTCCTTGATGGCAAACACGCACTTGAAAATAGTCATAAGGGAGACCCCTAATCTCCCTTCTCCTTTGTTGAAGTTACCCTAGCCTACGGCGCAAAACAAAGATCCTTCTCTACCTTGAACAAGCTCATCTCTCTCCTTCACGTTGCCTTTTTTGTTGCATAATGGATGATAGAATTGACTATCCATCACCTTCTAAATATATGCATTAGAGGGGAATTCTCCAATGTCTAGCATTGGCTTGACAAGCTGTCACATGCCTTCTTAACATCAAGGAGACCTTATTTCATCTTGTGCAAACCCACTCTTAGACTTCAAAAATTCATATCTCCATTTATACAACTCAGAATTGGATGATTTTCATTGCATCACATTCATCTCAACGAGAGCTATCATCCTCATCCATCACATGTCGAAATGTGCTCATTTTTTTTGCCCAAATCACGATGGGTGAAAAAACCCATCTTTGGGTTCCAAGCCCACAAGTGACTCTTGTGGCACTTTTCCCTCCAAACCTTGAACCCTAGGGCTGGGAGTACCCCCCAAGACACTCGAAAATCAACACTGCCACTTAGCGAGGGAGGTACTTCCAAGGCTAGGAGGTAGCTCATCATCATCGTCACAACTCGCAACACTCGCCCAAATTTTGTCGCTCACCACCATAACAATCCTTGTAGCATGAACTATGCCTCTCTTGAAAGTGTCACTATCACTCCAAGAATATTACTTATTCTCCTTCTCTTGTAATGGTTTCCAAGCTCTCCACGATTCCTTCTTGTGAGATATGGAAGCACCCTTGCTTTCCACTCACCACGTGCTCTTGTTGGGCTACAATGTTTCCCTTTGAATCTGCAAGCTCCTCCTAGAACTCGACTACCTCTTAGTCTCTAGAACCTAGAATTTCTTTTGAGGAACTTGTACCTCCTCCACTGAAGCCTACACGTGCAACTGCTTCTCTAGAACATGCATTTGCCTCACCTACTTCTTCCCATGATCCATAGGTCTTATTCTCGTTCTTATTCAAGAACAAATTTTGAAGATCCATCCCCATCTCATTTGCAGTGTTCTCACCGGATAAATGAGGTATTAGGGAATCCTTCACACCATCAAGGATGATCAATATCACCCTCATATCCAAATCCACATATACTTCCACCTCCTTTTGGTCAGTTGGCTTCTTTATGGCTTTCTTGGAAAACTCTGAGATGTTGTGGACCTACAAGACCAACTTGACCCTTTCCTTCCATGGGCTATAGTTGGACAACCCCTCCAACCTCTCCTCATACCAAATACCAGCCTGCAACTTCAACATTGTCACCTACAATGTGACCAACTCCCTCTTAAGTTGTACTTTGTTGTGCAAAAATATGATTCACTCACATCCAAAGTAGCTCAAGCACGCTCTAATACCATGTTGAATTTCTGCAATCTTGGGTCTAGATTAGAATCTTAAAATTCATGATGCTATGGAACCAAGAATCTCAACAAGAACTACTCTGCACAAGGGAAAATATAAAGCAGTAAATCACATATGCACAAGTATACACAACTTTTAACAATATTTTACAATAATGTACATCCCAATCTTCGTTATATTAAACCAATTTACATAATACAAGAGTCTATGGTATACAAGATACAATGACAATATTTGTTGGAGCTTCTATGTCGTATCTTGTCCTACACGCTTCTTTGCTCATGTATTGCTCACTAGCTACCCCTTAGTCCTTCAAAGGAAAACACATTGAGACTCCAAGAGGGTTCCCACCTAACACTGCTATAAGTCACTTATGCTACATGTACATGGGCTCATAGAGTGTGCTCTCTAGACTCACCAATACCTCAACTCTCCAATCTGCCTTCTAGCAGCCTCTTTCGTCCATCAAATAGCTACACATAAGGCTCCAAGCTTCACCCAATCTTCAACTATCTTCATCACTTCAAGACTACTAGTCTAGGGCTACTTTAGTCACTTTCTCATTACCCTCCACCAACCACCAAGTGCCCAATACTCCACTATAGGATCTACTCCTAAGAATATTCTTTCATTCACCGAGACAATCTCTCTAATTAGGTCCCACAAATTGAAAACGTAATCTGATCCAAACCTAGACCCAACACAAGGCAAAATTAAGTCAAACATACCTTTCGACTACTGCTCTAAAATGAAGTGAACTTCTTTGGATGAGGCTTCTTCCTTACTCCTTTTGACCGAGGCTCATGTGTAGAGCTAAAAACAACCCTTAAACATATCCAACAATGCCCTCTTTGAGGCTCATCTTTTCTGCAATTACGAGTGTGCTACCAGTTTCCTAAATAGTGATGAATGGTGTCACAAACTCCCTCACAAACATCCAAGAAATATCTCTTTGTAATGTGACCTCCTTGTTGGCTAACTCACACTTCAAAATAGTCATAAAGGAGACCCCTAATGCCCTTTCTCCTTTGTTGAAATTACCCTAGCATGTGTCCCAAAACTAAGATCCTTTTCTATCTTGAACGAGGTCCACTCTCTCCTCCACACTCCCTTTTTTGTTGCACAATGGATGATAGAATTGACTCTCCATCACCTTCTATATATATTTTTGTTACACAATGGATGATAGAATTCACTTTCCATCACCTTATATATATATATATGTGTGTGTGTGTGTGTGTGTGTGTGTGTGTGTGTGTGTGTGTGTGTATGTATTAGAAGGGATTCCTCTAACATCTAACATAGGCTTGACAAGTTGTCACTAGCGTTTTTAACATCAAGTGGACCCTATTTCATCTTGTGCAAAGGCACTCTTATACTTCAAAAATTCATATCTCCATTTCTACAACTAAGAATTGGATGATTTTTGTTGAGTCACATTCCTCTCTAAGAGAGGTATCATCCTCATGAGATGTGGAAATTTGCTCATTGTTTTGGCCCAAATCACCATGGGTACAAAACCCCAACCTTGGGTTCCAAGCCCACAACTCACTCTTGTGGGGCTTTGCCCTCCAAAGGGTAAACCCTAGAGGTTGGAGTACCTCCAAACCTACTAAAAAATTAACAAACATTTTTCTTTCTAACCACATCTAATGCTTTCTGCAACTCTTGTTGCACAAGAAAATTCACTACTTCAATTTCCACAATGAAAAATTGTTGTTAACCTTAAACTTCTAGGCCTCAAACTTAGCATTAGTCATTTTGGCCATTTTATTCTTACAAGGGCTCTTCCAAGGTTCCTTTATTTAATGAATTCTTTCAGAAATTTTGCTACTATGGTTAACAATTTAAAAATCTGAATTATGTTCCTTTAAACCAAATTTCCAAAATATCCAAAAATATTTATTTTAATTTCTTCAAACAAAAAAACCTTACATTCCTTTTTTTTTAAATTTAGAAACTAAATAAAATATCTTTACTAATTCTTCTACGAAAAAAAATCCAACAATTTTTATAACAGTAAACCTTTGTAATCCAAAAAAAATCAAATCTTTGTAATTACCTAACAACCAACACTTTCTGGTTTTCTCTGGAAAAGCAAATACTTCCTTTCTTTCAGCAAGAACGACATTTTCATCATTCAGATCTCAGAACTGCCTATATTTATGTGCTCGTGTCATCTCTAAACCCTGGCAACCAACAAACAAATACGCTTTTTCTTTCACCATTCAACAGTGGTCTATTGTATGCAGATTCTTTCAATCTGCAGTGAGCGGAGGAAGCAACGACTTTCATTTTTCAGTGGGATTGTGTGGACTCTTTTGGTAAAGAATGCAATCAATTGTATACAGACTCTCACGGCCACAAAAGAAATGGACTGCTTTGCTCTAGATAACTCTCAATCTTTGTAACTCTACGGGGTCACATTGGCTATCCACACTTACCTTGTACTAAGGAGGAGAGGGCGTTTTGCCTTTTTGTTGCTCTTTGCACTAGACACCATATGACCTTTGGAGATGGCCAATGTGACCAATTTTTTTTTTCATATTTTCTTGACTTTGACCGTTGTCAGGTAGTCATGGAATTCAGTGTTAAATTGGCTCAAGGCACTATTCAAAAAAGTTACACAGAATTGATGACATCACATTAAGTGCTTAAGTCAACCACAACTTCTTTCATGTTTATCATCTTTCTATATAATTTAATTTAATTGAAATTTTACTTATGTTTTCCCTGTAAAATATAAAATATATGAGTGTTATATTTCATTGGTTATGAAACTTCACCGTATTTTAAAAATCTACAGCGTGGTGAATTATGCATAAACCATAATTTAAAAAAATAAATATGATGACTTCTCTGAAATTTACTAACCAAACAAAATATAATCATCATAGATTTTATATTTCACAGAGAACACAAGTCAAATTTCAATAGACTGCATAGAGGATTGCAAACGGGAAAGGAGTTGTGGTTGGCTCGAGCACAGACAGTGATGATACCCATTATGTGAAACGTTTCCGGGTGGTACCTTTTGCCAACCGGCAGAGTGGATGTCAAAGAAAAGAGTAAAACAAAAGACCCGTCTCCAAAGATCCCGCGGTCTCCACCGCAAAGAGCAGCAAAGAGGCCAAAATCCTTCGCCTCCGGTGTACCAACAACGGGATCACCGTGGACAGCTTCGTGCGCCTCCGATGTGGGGCGTCCACGTCAGTGGGCAGAGTCACCGAGGTTGAGCGTGACCCTTCTGCCCAATTGAAACCTGAAGAGACTGAGGCATAAATGAGTTGCTCGTTTCAGATCGCTAAACGGTTGAGTGAAGGCGTTTGTGCAGATCCACATCCTATTTCACGAGAATATGTGTAGACCCACTATTCCTTGTTTCAACCGAATTTATTAATTCTTTTAACCTATTTAAACGTAAATTCATGGGAATGTGTGCACACCTACTGTTCCTTCTTTTAACCTATTTATTCATTCTTGTAAATTCGTGGGAATGTGTGCACACACCCACTATTTGTGTTGGTCACGAATACGGTTACAATCACATGGCGGGGCAAGTAAAAACTGGAGGCTTTCGCGTCCATTGTTGTTAAAGCGTGAGACGGCCGACTCTCTACCTGCCATTGCATTAGAATTTAACGATAGTAACACTACATTCCACTAACTAAACATTACCCTCTATGTGTCGAGAGAAAAGTTAAAACTAAAAATATTAAAACTCATCTATTTTGTAAATAAATGGAAGCTAATCAATAGTGATAATGCTTATATTGTGAGAAAAATACAATACTCTAAATAGAGTCTACATCATAACATAGACATAATCATAATCATGCTCAAGAGTATAGGGTTTTCAACCACCACTACATTGATTAAGAATATGGAAACACTCACCAAATCTTCTCTCATATGTCAACAATTAATTAGAAATTATCAAGAGCTTTGAAGAACCCATTCATTTCTAAGCTAAGGAGGATAAAATACTTGTAGAGGATCCTTCATCCACTATACATTAATAGAGATTTTGGGAATAAACTCTGACCTTTATTTGAAAAGGTGCAAAAAATAGGAAGGTGAGCCTCAACAAGATTGTTGAAATAAAATGAAACACACCTAGAACTTGGAGGTGGCCCTTATCTAAAAAGAGATTCAATGATATCCTAGAATGATTGCCTGAGTGTGTTGGTCTCTTTAGTTCTATACCTCCCACCATTTGACTTGGATGTTGTTCTTCATTTAGGAAGAATGGTCACTCTCAATCTTTTAACTCTAGCCATTAATGTGGATGCCCCACATTAGAGGGGCACATTGGCTATCCACAGTGATCCCTTATACCAAGGAGGAGAAGGAATTTTGCATCTTTGTTGCTCTTTACACTAGACACCACATGACCTTTGGAGATGGGCAATGTCTTTTCTTAACCTTGACTTTAACAGTTAGCACTTAGTCATAGGAACTCATTCTTAAACTAAATCAAGGTACCACTCAAAAAGGTTACACATAATTGATGTCATCACATTAGGTGCTCAAGCTAACCTCAACTTCTTTCATGTTTATCATCTTTCTATATAATTTAATTGAAATTTTACTTCTGTTCTTCAGTGCTAAATATAAAATATATGAGTGTTATATTTGATTTGGTTATGAAATTTCATCATATAGAGAATTATGGATTCACCCTCATTTTAAAAATAAATATGGTGAATACTTTGAAATTTACTAACCAAACAAAATATAATCATGATAGATTTTATATTTCACATAGAACACAAGTCAAATTTCAATAGATTGCATAGAAGGATTGCAAACGGGAAAGAAGTTGTGGTGACTCCAGCACAGAAAGTGATGATACCCATTATGTGGAACGTTTCCAGATGGTACCTTCTGCTAAGATAACAGTTAGTTCGAAGGACGAAGTGCCAACGGGCAAAGTGGATGTCAAGAAAAGAGTAAAACAAAAGGGCCGTCTCCAAAGATCCCGCGGTCTCCACCGCAAAGAGCAGCAAAGAGGCCAAAATCCTTCGCCTCCGGCGTACCAACAACTGGATCACCGTGGACAGCTTCGTGGGCATCCGCATCACTGGGCAGAGTCACCAAGATTTAGCATGACCCTTCTGCCCAATTGAAGCACAAAGTCCAAGTCAGATGGTGCTTGAAGCCTGAAGAGACTAAGGCATCACTCAGTTGCTCGTTTCAGATCTAAAAGGTGGAGTGAATGAGTTTGTGCAGAGCCACATCTTATTTTCATCCTATGTCATGATGTTGGACACCTAATTCTAAAGGGTTAGGTTGGAAGCAGAATGGACAAAGCAGTCCAAGGGACTTTGGGATCTGAATCTCAACGGTCATCATATTGTACTATAAATGTCCATCTATTGTTAATAAAAAATGCAATGCATGATTTATTTTGGCTGTCCATGTCTCTTTAACATGGTATCAGAGCCATGATGTGTGGCCTGTTTTCCCTTAGCAACTCGTCTGAGTTACCTTGAATAGTGCTAACTAGAGCTAGCCTAGTCTTCTGTAACGCTCCATTAATTCTGCCATCCCTGGACTCTGCTCCATATTCAATTAAGTGCTTCATAAGCTGCCATACTGCTACCTGCCCCTCAATTAAGTGCTTCATAAGCTGCCATACTGCTACCTGCCCCCTGCTCTTCTGAAGCTTAAGGCAGTACTGCAGGCCCCGCACACGCCATGGAAGAGTTTGTTGAAGAGAATCTAGTAAGTAGCTTACAAAGGGTTAATTCCTTCTTTTTTTCAGTTTAACAAATGCCTGAACCTACACCATTTCAATGGTAACATGCGCACTGATACTTTCGGTACTCCACTGCTGCAATGTCTAAGATTTATATTTATTGTTATTTCTGGTCAGCACCTGTAAATGGCGTTGTTCTGCCGCCAAGGTACACTAAATGTTGTTTCCTTGCTTGTCTTAGAGGTTCCAACTGTTAACCATGGCTAAACTCCAGAGGATTTTATCATTAAAAGGTTCATGCTACCTTATTTATCAAAGCCTGACCTTGTGCATTGCAGTGGGAGTGTTAGGTTTCTTCTGTTGCCGCTAATAAACATTTACAATGGAAAATTTGAAAACGCAGTGTTCTATCAATCTAAGAGAGATTCAGAAAGCTCGTCTTCGGCACCTCTGTTAGCTACCGAAGAAAGTCAATAAGCCTTAAGCTCCTCTTCTGACATAAAGCTCCAGCTTGTCAAACATTTCCATGGTGGCATTTAATTTTAATTACTCAGGTTGTCTACCAAAAAAAAAAATCCTCCGGGTTTAAATCACTGCTCACTGTAATTAAATTCGTTGCCCACTGTAATATACCTCTCACCACACGAAGACAGTCATCAGATAAAGCCGTAGATGGCCCCGCATGCTTTCCAGAGGAGAGGATTATGCAATGAATATTGTAAGGCTTTATACTTGTAATCGTGAGAATGCTACATGTATTTCAAAATTCAGACAGGTAAAACTCCAGCTCAAGCGGCATTAACATATTTTAATCATCTGTCACATCAACATACTACATTATGATTTGTATTTCAAACATTTCCATGCGTTTATCCAGCATATCTGAATCCAACCCGCAGCTAACGAAAATGTCTTGGAAAGAGTTTTTGGCGACGCTGTGCGTTTAGACGAGTTGCGTGTGTTATTACTTCAGAAGCTGTTTTCAGAGTTCAATGAATGCTGATTTGGGATGTTCCATTATGTGTATCTGTCAGCATGTAACATTCTAAGAGCCTCCATTTTTCCATTCATGTAACATTCTAAGAGCCTCCATTTTGCCATTCATGTAACATTAAACGAGGGTCATTTGGCTATAAGGTTATATAATTGGGTGGTCACTTCAATTGTTGCAGTGTTCAATGGATTCAATTGTGGGTTTTAGTGAGACATGAGAATTGGGTTGTTCAAACAGTTTGTGCCCGGAAAATTACAGTTTGTGCGTTGAGCTTGAGTTTGTATAAAAAGTTTATATGACTTGTCCACACATGCGCCACAAGCAGAATCAAATATTCATATTTCTAAGGGTATTTCTACTGTTCCTATTATGAGCAATTCTGATAGCAGATTCCGGCCATTTCAACAGTTCGAAGTAGAGCTACAGACTAGTGTACATTTCCAAGCCTGTCAAAGTTCCAGTTTATTACTTATTCGATTATGAAAGTAATCCACCCGTTGATATTGATAATTGCAAGCATATGTTTGTTTTTAGATAGAGAATCAAATTATGAGCATTGAATAGATTTGGTGTTGTCCATAGAACAATTTGAAACAACCTCTGTGTGAAGTGATGAGTAGAGAAATGATCAGCATTATGAAGTGAATTTGAAGCATTTTTGAAGACATTTTTGGAAGTCATTCTTGGAGTAGTTTCTTGTAGAGATTTTGCATTATTTCCATAGTGCTCTGAATTTTGAAGTTGAGGACAGCGCTCATCTTCACATTTATATTTTTTTTGCGTTGATGTTACGATCGAGTTCATTGTTGAAACGAACTGTGGACTATTGATTTACCATATGCTCAATTGTACCAATGTTTATTGTAACTTCACCAGAAATGTTTATTGTAGTTTAACTTGGTAACATCCAGCTTAATCAGGTCCTGCTCCATCAACCATTTTCGAAACATTGTTGCCACTTGACAAGGACTTACAAGATCTTGTAGTAAGAGTACAATATTATTTTTCTGTTGTTGCCTTTGTGTTTTTTTAAGTGACATTGAAGAAAATGGCGAGACTTGAAGATGCATTAAAGTTATTGAATATCCTAATTCATTCCACTCTTGATGAGATGGTCAAAGTTAACAAAGAAACTCTCTTTTACATCCAAACCTCTCTGCAAACTGCACATGAGACTATTGAGTTTTTGCAGCTTGACACAAAGCTGCAGCAAGAAGAACTACAACAATGGAGTCATCTTTCTGAACCTGTTTCTGTTTAGAAGATTGAAACATACTCCCATAAACACCAAGTCAATAATGCTCCTCCTCATTCAAATAAAGCAGCAGTTTTACATGCAGATGCAGAAACTCAATCTGCACTTCCCAAGCCCATCATGAGACCTTGGGAGCAGCTTGTCCACAACAATCACAGAACTGGTCTTGGATATGACAAGGACTTGTCCTTTCATATTCCAGACTATGCCAAGCCCATTCAGTTTCAGAGTGCTAGATTCATTCATGACAGTTCACCTGCTCCTCATGACAGTTCAGCTATAGCTGTTCCAGACTCTGCTCCTCTTCCACAGCAACAACAACAAATCGTGAAATGCCAACACTGTGATCGAGTTGGCCATCTGAAAGATCACTGTTTTGATCTTCATCCATGTAAGCATTGTCATAAAACCAGCCATTCTTCACACAGATGCTTGAGCAACAAACTTTTTGCAAGAACAAAGATTCATCTTGGATGGATCGCTTCTTGGCAATGGGCATCAACAACCAAGAAGATATTCCAGACACATGTC
>APFE030668835.1:2706-37114 GCA_000404065.3 Pinus taeda | reverse complement strand
GCCACAAAGATAACCACCTTTAAACTAAAATCAAATTGAAAGAACATACACTATATTAATATAGGAATTTTTTCCATCAACTAAATAAATTTGGTAAATATGATTTTTCAAAATGATTTATTTACACAAAATTATTATTTCCAAGTTCAAATTATTTTAATCTTTTAATTAGAAAAAATTTACAATTAATTTAAATTTATCATTCTAATATTCATTATAAATATACAACTAAAATATTCCCAAATATATTTAACTTCATAATAGAGCTACAATTCAAATGAATACTCCTTTTATATTTAATAAACTTTAAACTATTGGTATTAAATTTACAAGCTCCTACAAATACTTAAACATCTTAAACAAAACCTATATATGAAGACATTGATCTTTCAAAATATAGCATAACCACAACCACCTTTAAGCAACAATCATTGGAGTTAGAGAACATATACTTAAGAGGAATAATAAAAAACCTTCAATGACAATTTGAAAGGATGCTCAAACCACAACTATAATAAAAAATAATTTCTAACAAAAGTATAGGTAATATAGGTAATATGGGTAAAATACACATCACAAATACAACATTTTTCATGAAATCATATCATTAACATTCAAAAATATTAATTTAAATCAAATTCACATTTATAAATTAATAGGGAGAAATTATATATTAATATGAGAAATTTTAAAGACAAATGAAGCCAATAAAAATGAACTATCCTTCTACTTTGAAGATATGTCACAAAAACTATCCTTCTAGTTTGAAGATAATGTCACAAAACCCTTAAAGGATATAATGTTACATATCAATCAAATTAACATATTGCATCACTAGTAACAAAGAATCAAATGAAAGGCTATACAAATTCATATTCAAATAGATTTGAAATCAAAGAAAAACCTATACAAATTCATATTCAATAGGCTATTTTATAGATTCACATAACCGAGAATGACTTAGGGTTAGTGGCTCCCTCATTTATATGGGTGGGGTTTTTAAGGCTTTTCCCCATCTCATTGTCTTGGGTTTAAGAATAGAGTGCAATATATCAATGAGGTGGGTTAACATATTTCATTAATAGTAACAAAATAATACCATTCATTTGAAAATAATAATAATAAATCTTTAAAAATATACAAATGGAAAACTTTTCCAAACACATTTATCCCCAATTTGAAATTTCTACTCAAAATAAGTCATTATTTATTCAATCTATCACTAAAATATTCACTCCAAATATAGGACTAAAATATTGATGAACATATTTAAGTTAACCTTCTAAGAAAAACTTTACAATTCAAATGAATAGTGAGTTTAATAGAGAAATTATTGTAATTATCTATTAAGATCCAAAACTTACCATTTCCAACAAATACTTAAAAATCTTAAACAAAATCAATAGGCTCTAATGCCTCCTTCCTTCTTCTATTGTGTCATATTTTACATCCTTCAATCATATCCCAAGTTGTTCTTAAGGGGGGATGTTAGCATATTCACACACATAGGAAATAATTAAGTATAATTTGGTCTAGTGTAGAGTTAGGTAAAGTGTGTTTCTTTACTATGTACTTTTGTCACTTACATCCGATGATCATGATATGTAGTGATCCGTCGGTTCATTCTCTCCTCGGTATTACCGACACTTGATCCGTGGCTTAACCCCCGATTGGTCCATGATCTCTATTTAAAGAGCATGGAGGGTCATTTGTAGGTTAACCATTCATGAGAGAAGCTTATGTAATTTTTCATTCTTTTATTAATAAATTGCGTGAAGTGGTTGTGTTGGCTCACGCCGTGGACTCTTTACCTCTTTCACGGTTTTAACCACGTCAATAATACTGGTGTATTGATGTGTGATCTATTTATGAGTGGTGTCCCTTGGTGTTCTATCTCACGAAATTACCATGTAAATTCCTACATGGTATCAGAGCCAAGTTGAGGGCTGCATCTATTGATGATCCAAATTTGAAGCCGGTAGAACTACATCTCACTGTCGTTTCCCAAATCTACTGTTTTTGACTGCTTTTGGGCCGAGAGGACTGCTCTATTGTGTTAGGAGCATCTCTTCGAGTGAGGAACCCCTTTCATTTCATGCAAAAAGGTTTCTCGTAGCCCTCGCTACGTCATTTTTAAGATATGGAGGTATACAATGTTTATTTGGAGTTTCTAGTTATTTTCTCTATGTTTATTTGAGTTTATTTATCTCTTTGTTTTTTATTACTAGATCTACACCTTTTATTTTTGCGTATGTTCTTTGCCTCGCAAATCTATGCGATCTAGGCAAATGAGAAACACAAAGGAATTGTTTTTCTCATGTGTATGCTTTTTTCCGCTGCACCTTAGTGTAATCTTGGAAAATCAGAAACATTGAGGAAAACTAGTAGTTTCCACATAAAGTGTTTTTTTATGTCCATTTTGGCTTTTGTCGTTTTTGTTTTGTAGGCAAAAAAGAGCATTATCAAGTAAGCACAAACCCCAAAGCTTTGGTGACTAAAAAAAACAAAAAAAAAACCCTTCCTCTTTTTCAAAAATTACTAACCTTTTAAACTAGCTCACTTGGTCCAAGGTTACTCGAAGAGAATAGAGGTCTTGGGTTCAAGTCTTTCTTTTTGTTGAGTTAATTTTTCAAAAAGTACATGTAACTTATGTTTTAAAGTTACTTTATGTAAAAGTGTTCTCACCCATTATAAAAAGTGAGTCACTTATAATTCTAAAGTCTCTTTATCTTTTATTTAAGTTACAATTTAATGGGTAGCTCATAAAGTACCATTGTAAAAGTGACTTTCACTTATTTATAAAAGTGAGTCATATAATTTTTTTTTAAAAGTGAGCTAATTAGATCATTCGGAAAGGGGGCAGATATTTTTTTTTTTAAATATAAAATTAGCATTCATTTCCGCACATTTCCACACTTCGTCGACAGCTTCAACAACTTTTCTTCAAAAAGTTATAACTTCTTCATCTCGAAGCCGTTTTCACAACCATTTTTTTTTAATCAGCCTAATTTTTAGAGATTTTTCCATTGGAACACTTATTTTTAGCATCTATAGGTTCAGTTTCTATTAAAATGGAAAGTCCATGCGAGGTGATTCTTGATAGCAGCAACTACTTCCAATGGTGGTCCTACATTATGGATTTACGTAGAAGTAAAGGTCTTTACAAAATAGCCTCAAGCCAAGAAACCAAACTAAAAGATGAAGATAAGGCCGCCAAATGGGAAAATAGGCAAGATCAAGCACGTGGGTTGATAGAGATGCCTATTTCTCGATACCTTAGATTCCATATCGTAGAACTTGATACTCTTCATGAAGCAATGAAACACACCACTAATTGTTTTGGAATTAAAAATGAACTTAAAGTCCATCAACTCGAGAATGAGTTGCTTACATTGGACTCCAATAACTTTTCTTCCATTGAATATTTTTTATCCAAGTTCAAGACCCTTGAGTTCTCTTAAAAGGTGTTAAGGTTAAAAAAGAAGATGGTAACCTTATCTATTCCATTCTTACTAAGTTGGAACCAGCCTACTCTATGTTTGTTTCCACCTTCCATTCTACAAGAGAAGGCTTCATTTCTCAAGGACAAGACTACAAGTCCCCTTCCTTTGATGCCTTTTGTGATTCTTTAATAAGAGAACAAGAAAAACTCTTACACCTTGGTCTTCTTAATATTGGAAACTCTTCTAATAAAGCCTTAGCCGCCCAACAACAACCAAATTCAAATATCCTAAGAAGCCGTATCCTAAAAAGAATCGTCCTAAACCAAACAAGGGTCCTAAGCAATTTCAGTCTCAAAATGAAAAATCATTTCAACAAAATGATAAGGCAAATAAAAAAAAAGGGAAGAAGACTCATAGACATTGCCACTTTTGTAATCAAGATGGCCACTTACAATCCAAATGCTTTAAGAAGATGGAAGTTTTGGAAGCAACAATGAAGAAGCATAACATCCATTTGGAGCACTCTTCAACTTCAACTTCATCTTCAGGAATAACAATTACTGCGTGTGGCTGTCAAACATCTCGGTATGGATATGTACTAAACGTATCTTCTTCTTCTAATTCTCATGAGTGTCTCATTGATTCTGGAGCTTCTTATCACATGGCCAAAAACAAAGCCATGTTTTCTTCTTTAAATGATTGCAACACCAAAAATATATATGTTGGTGATGATAGATCTCTTAGTGTTGTAGGGACAAGAACTCTTCATATAGACAATGGTCAATTTAATGATGTATTATGTGTTCCAACCTTATCCTGCAACCTTCTATTTGTATATCAAATAACTCATTCAAGTGAAGGTAAAATCATTGAATTTTCACCTCGCTATGTTGTAATTAAGGACCTAAGAGATCCTAGACAAATTTTAGATACTGGCATTGCTGATGATTCTACAAGGTTGTATAAGTTTAACAACTTTGGGTCATCAAATATTCCCTCAATATTTATTGCTCATAATGATGAAGTGAACAAACTTTGGCATGAGCGATTTGTTCACTTAAACTATCGCTCCCTTCAGAATCTATGTAAAGAAAATATGGTGATAGGTCTTCCAATGGTATCTTGCAGAGATGGTGTTTGTTCCGGATGTGTACTCGGAAAACATCATGAGGATAGTTTTGAAAAACGTGCCTCTTGGCACGCCTCAGCCCCTTTACAGCTTGTGCATAGTGATTTATGTGGTCCACTTCAAGTTGTTTCATTCTCTGATACAAGTATTTCTTAACTTTCATTGATGATTTCTCCAGACGCACTTGGGTATACTTCTTAAAACTCAAGAGTGAAGTATTTAACATGTTCTTGGCGTTTAAGGCCTTTGTTGAAAAAAAATCTGTAGATCAAATTCTTAAGCTAAGATCTGATAATGATAGAGAATATCTTAACAAAAAATTCATCAACTTTAGCACTGAGAATGGAATTCAAATGCAACATACTGTTCCATATATTCCACAACAAAATGGTGTAGCTGAAAGGAAGAATCACACCTTAAAGGAAATGGCTAATTGTATGGTTCAATCTAAAAGAATTAGTCTTATCTTTTGGGCAGAAGCAATTAACTGTGCAAGTTACATAATAAATCGCACTCCTACTAAGGCTTTAAAAAATATCACTCCAAAAGAAGCATGGAGCTCAATTAAATGAGATGTAAGTCACTTTCGTGTTTTTGGAAGTGAAGCATGGGCCCATATTCCAGATGAGAAACATAAAGCTTTAGAACTTAAGAGTGAAAAATGTATTTTTGTTGGATATTCTGAAGATGTCAAAGGATACACACTTATTCCACTTAAGTCCAAAAATTTTATCATTAGAAGAGATGTAAAGTTTGCTGAAAACATATTTGCCTACGAGTTTAGTTCGACAGATGTGCCACCTCTCTCTATCCTTTCTACTTCTAAAAATATTTCTTCTTTAGATGATGACAGCGAGGATGAAAATCCTCCCCCACCTTCTCAGGATCATCCTTCAGTTCCTCAGCTTCCAAAATGGGTCCATGCTACTCGGGATGCAGTAGGTGCTCTTCCCGATGATCCTACAGATCATCGATGTACACGTTTTCAGTTTGATAGAGCCTCTTTTTTACTAGCTCAAGCTTCAGCTAATAATGATCCTGACACCTTTGCAGAAGCTCGAGGCCATCCAGATTGGGATGTATCTATGAATGAATAATATCATTCATTATTGGAAAATAATACATGGGATCTTGTTCCGCTTCCAAAGGGACGAAAACTTATTAGATGCAAATGGGTTTACAGAACCAAGTATGGACTAGATGGAAAAGTTGATAAACATAAAGCTTATCTTGTTTCTAAGGGTTTTCCACAAGTTGAAGGCATTGACTATACTGAAACCTTATCCCTTGTTGCCAAAAGGAACTCTATCCACCTTGTTATTTCCCTTTCTCCCTCTTTCAAATGGGAAGTCCATCGGACGGATGTTAAATCTGCCTTCTTGCATGGGGACTTGCATGAAGAAATCTATATGGAACAACCTATTGGCTTTATACAAGCATACTCCAACCTTGTATGTCGGCTTAAGAAATCCCTTTATGGTCTCAAGCAAGCCCCTCGAGCTTGGTATGCCAAAATGGATAGCTTTCTTTTAGAAACTGGCTTTTCTAGGTGTCATTCTGGCAATTCTGTCTACACCAAGAAAGTGGGCAAGTCCCTTATCATTCTTGTTCTTTATGTTGATGATGTTATCCTTACTGGTAGTGATTCCAACCTTATAAACCATGTGAAGTCCAACCTTAAAAAGAAGTTTGAAATGACACACTTAGGACACTTGCATTATTTTCTTGGTCTTTAAGTCTTACAATCCAAGGAAGGTATTTCCCTTTTTGAGTCCAAGTATGCCTATGATCTTCTACGCCATTTTCACATGGAAGACTATAAGCCAGCCCCTTCTCCCTTTCAGTCTCGAGCCAAAATTTCAATCGCTTGTACTTCCCCTGAAGTTGATGCTACCTTATACCGTCAACTTGTGGGAAAACTTTTGTATCTAACCCATACTCGTCGTGACCTTTCCTTTGCTATTGGCCTTATTGCTCGGTTTATGAAAAACCCACATGAAAGTCATTAGAAAGTAGCTAAAAGAATACTTCGTTATTTTCGAGGTATAGTTTAGTTTGGAATTCATTACAATGTAGAAGCATCTCCTCTATCGGTTGGTTTCACTGATTTTGATTGGGCTGGTGACCCTGATGATCGGAAGTCTACAACAAGTTATGTGTTCACTCTTGGTTCATGACCTATTACATGAGCTTGCAAGAAACAAAGTTCCATTTCTCTTTCTTCAGCATGTTAGCCTCCTGCTCATAGCAGGTATTCATCTTTCATGATCGACATTTCTACATGCCAAATATGTCATACTTTGCAGGCTGCATTGTTCCACATTTGCTACTGAGGCCAAAGAAGTGTCCATGAGAGTGTGCTAGTCTAAGTGCCTCTCCTACATTCCAATTTTGATGAGTTATTCCATTTTTGAATAATTTTCAGTTAAAGGGAGGTCCAAAGAGCTTAATCTTGGTTTCCCTAGGTTTCAATTTCCTATTGTAGAATATAGAGAATCATTGTCTGTCCAAACAGCTTGATCTAGGCAGATTCTTAGATAGGTAGAGAAGCAAGGGTGCTCAAAAGCCTAATCTGAGCCCCTCGATGAAATAAGTATAGATGTAGATAGGAGGCCAGTTAAAAGAAAAAAGTTGGAAAGCTGGGTTTTGCTAATTCAAGTGCACCCAAACCAAAAGAAGAAAAAATCTTAGGTGTATTAGGCTGGGTAGGTAGTTTGAGGTTGCAGAAGCAGATTGGTAATCACTTGTGATCTTGGCAAGAAGGATTCATATCACTTATGACATTAGCACCATGGCAGTTGTTTGGTGGTAAAACAAGGAAGCATGACTAACTCCCCCTTCTTCTTATACTTATTTCCCAAGTCACTTACTAACATCCCCTTGAGGACCTTGGGATCTGCCCAACCAGTCCTGTTTTCACTCCATCCTTGTCAAAAAACCAAGTTTACATCTGAGTAGACTAAGTGAAAAGAAGCCACATTTCTTGTGTAAAATTAATCTTTACACAATCCATCATTTCCCTTACATTTCCACTCCACCAAGTCATACTAACTCCTAACTTTATTATTTAGCTCCCTAAATCACTTTCCCTACCCTTATTCTACAAAAAACTATATAAAAATCCCATTATATTACATATCCCACCCTATAACACTATAGCTATGTAACTTGGTTGGGAGATATTGGTCCATTTGGGACTAATATAAACCATTCTGTGTCTTAAATCCAGAGTTACTTTAACCCCTCGTTAAAGTAATAACCTTGGTCCCCCTCTTTCATCTATAAACCCAACCTTCCCCCTCCAAATGCATTGTTAACTGGCGCACATAAACCCGCAAACCCAAATGAAAAACCCGCTTTCCTAAAGTTTCCCCCTCGCTGAAAATAAATAATCAATAAAGGCGTCGCGGGCCCCGTCCCTATTCTTCCGCCGCCTTACCTGTCCCGCCGGCTGTCCGATTGCCCGCGCCCTGAGATGTGCAGTGGGCGGGTCTTTTCTTGCCCCAATGTGCCGAGGGTTAGCGTCCAGGAGATGGGGGGTTTTCCCGTTGTACTCCCGCCACGCATTGCCCTCCCGGCTATGGCGAAACCCCCTCCTCTGAAACCACCTGTGCCCAAAAGCGGTGCGCCTAAAACCGGATACCACTTCCCCCCTGCGTGACTTAAGCACCACGTCACCCTGCTGCGCCATCCTGCCAGGTCACCCTACCACGTCACCCTGCTGCGGCACCCTGCCACATCATCCGCCATACTCGGTCCCACCGCTGACGTCATCTGCCGAAAGAAAAGCGCACAAAGGAGAAATTGATGCTTAGGAGGCTTGGAATGAAAATCTGAGGCAGTTTTCGATGCACGATTAGCGCTTACGAAAAATAGGCCAAAATGGAAAGCCTCATTTTGCAACAGTTATTTTTGCCTCGAAAGGGTAGCAAAGGGGCGATTTGAAAGTTTCGAGCATATCAGAGGAAAGAGGAAGCCCAAATTCAGTTAAAGAGTATCAGTGAAGCGGCAAAGAGTATCAGATCGACAATAAGAAAGCGGTGAAGCCACTTAAGGCTCTCAGACCACAATGAATGCATATTAAAGCCACTCAAGAGTAGTGGAACAAAGACCAATGCGTAGTTATGGTGAAGGGTCGGCGCATAACAACAAAGGACAGATAGCCTCATTTTTTGAAGCAGTTTCCCCCAGCGCAACATTAGATAGATATTTTTACATTACTTGCAAAAGAGGTTAGGTTAACTGCATTTATTTCCTCAGATCTTCTAGCACATCTTTTTTGTAGATATTTTGCCTATAAATACAGCCCTGAACAATTTTGATTGGGGTTTGTGTGTTGTTTGGTTGATCTCTCATTTGAGACTTGTGCTGTAAATATTAAGAACTTCTGTAATCAAAGATTGCTGGAATGTTTGCATCTGAACTCGCTGGTTGTGTTTTTAATGGGTAAAGAACTTGGTATAGAATTATCATGCTTGCTCATGGTTCAATAAGTCTCTCCTCCCTCTGTTTATCAATTTATACATAGTTTTACCATCTATATATCATAATCTAAGTTGCAGGAAGAAAGAATAGATCAAAACTGGTTTTCATGCCCTCTATTCTCAATTCTTGTAACTTTTCTATGTTTTCCTCTGAATTAGTGATGAATATGCATTCTTAATTGCACATGTTTAAAATATTTCCTTCATTATATGAATGTTGTCTAGGAATTCTTCATTGCCTTATTCAGCTTTCATCCACTTTCCCTCTTTGGCTCGATGAGAGATCCTTAATTTCCTCCCATCCCCTGACCTCCATTTCATCCTTGTTCCAGCATAAATCATTGTGCCATGTGTAGCTATCCTACTCCATATTTCCCTCGTCTACCAAAGAAAACACACCCTTCAGTTCACATTCATTGACTCCATGCCCAATGGTTTGAACTTCTTACACTTTGCATGCCAACTCTGCTTGAATATATCAACCATCCCATCAATCCAAATCAAAACCCATGCGCATCATATCTAGCCTAAAATCATTCCTTAAACAGAGCTAAATCCCAAAGAGAGAGCCCTCTCTGACTATTGGTAGGCTAGGACCTGCAGTCCAAAGATTGGTTTGTGGTTACCTCAGCCGTATTCCCTTAGGAGTCAAAGGGAACAACCTGAGTGATAACACAACAGAAGCAGAGTATCGTGGTGTTGTAGAAGTTAGTAAGGAAGCCCCATGGCTTCGTTAGATCATGTCAGAGTTAGGATTTCAACAGCAACATCCGACTACACTTTGGTGTGATAATCAAAGTGTCATTCAACTATGCAAAGATCCAGTCCAACATCAATGCAGCAAACACATCGAACTGCATATGCACTTCTTCAGAAAGCTCATTCATGACCATGTTCTTGAAGTGCAATATTGTTCAATAGATGATCAAGTTGCATACATCTTTACAAAGGCTCTCAAAGAGGCAAAGTTTACTAAACTTTGTTTTATGGTTGGAGTTCAGGAAGTTGTCACTAAGGGGGGATAGGCTCTAATGCCTCCTTCCTTATCCTATTGTGTCATACTTGTACATCCTTCAATCCTATCCCAAGTTGTTCTTAAGGGGGGGATGTTAAGATATTCCGACACATAGGAAATTGTTAAGTATAACTTGGTCTAGTGTAGAGTTAGGTAAAGTGTGTTTCTTTACTATGTACAATCCGACAGTCACGATATGTAGTGATTTAACGATTCATTCTCTCCTCGGTATTACCGACACTTGATCTGTCGCTTGACACCCGATTGGTCCATAATCTCTATTTAAAGAGCATGGAGGGTCATTTGTAAGTTAATGGTTCTTGAGAGAAGCTTATGTAAATTTTCATTATTTTATTAATAAATTTCTTGAAGTGGCCACGTTGGCTCAGGTCATGGACTATTTCCTCTTTCATGGTTTTAACCATGTCAACAATACTTGTGTATTGATCTGTGATTTGTTTGTGAGCGGTGTCCTTTAGTGTTCTGTCTTAGGAACTTACCCTGTAAATTCCTACAAAATCTACAACCCTAGATGCATCTTAACTCTTGATATAGTAATCTAGCTCCATCAAATCAAGGGATATGATCCCTATGGGGCTTGAGATGGATCAAATCAACCTATTTGATCACTCTCACGCTTTGTAGATCCTCGGTTAAGATGGATTTAGGCTCTTTAATTTCCGCCTTTAAATAGCCTATAGTTACATGAATACCATGGGTCAATACCCTCCACTCTCATACCATGGCTCAATACAATGAAGTCATTTTTATTTTAACATTATCTTTTTATTAGGTTTATTTTATATTGACTAGGAAGTTAATTTTATTTTATTGCTAATTTTTTTATTAATTACATTTTATGTTTACTAGTAAAATTGTTTTCAAAGTAGGGTTATTTTTTATTTTATTTTCATTGACTTAAAAAATAATATTACATTAAAAATAAAAATATTGTATTATTTTTTAAAATAAAAAATTACATTTTAAAATATTATATTAAAATTAAAGATGGTAAATTGACTATTTTACTTTAATCTTATTTTAATTTTAAATTTTAATTATATATTTTTTATTTTTTATTTTATGTAATTTTACTAAGTCAAGATGTTAAACATGAAAGGAAGAGACAAGACATGACAAGATAGGACACCACATTAAAACATCTCTGCCATACTCCATTAGAAAGCACCTCTTGGGGTAGTAATATTAAGACATATTAGTCTTTCAGAGCATCTCACAAGGATAATCATCTTTAAACTAAAATCAAATTTAAATAACATACACTATAAAAATAATAATAAAAAATATTCAATAACACTTAAGTATATTATAAAGGATCCCTAATCACGTACTACATGAGAAAGAAGAAGCACGCAAATAATTTGGTTTAGAATAATATTACACTCCCAAATATTTTGATTGTACTCATGATTAGCATTTTTATTATGAAAAAATGCTACACATGTTTTTACTTATCATAAGACTCCTAGAGAGAGACAATAGCATGTACACGGATTATATTTTTAGTTGGACACATCATGAAGAGAAAAAAATCTAAATATTTCCTAAGGTTAGGTTAAAATTCAACCTTGGTGGATCCACCAAAGCTTGAAATTAACTACATAACCACTTTTCCTTTGATAGAAAGGAGGGTAGCCATAAGTCTAGTCAACACCTTATCACCCGAACTTGCTTAAAAAAGAATTCACCTCTTGACATGATGGCCTAACCATTGAAACCTTGAGTCCCAAGAAGATTTAATGACAAGAGGAGAGTAGCTCTCATCTCATTTGTGAGGCAAGGACTGTTAAAAAATTATATAAACATAGGTTCATGGAGAGCTAAAATCAAAAAGAATTTGTGAATTTTTATGCTGTCAAAATTGCTCCAAATTAATATAACACACCGTTATGAAGATAATTCCACCATTGTAGAGAGTTTCATATGCTTCTTTGAGAGAGAAAGAGACTACAAAAGAGATTGAAAAGAAGAAATCCTTGTTGAGAGCTATTGAGCACCATTACTCAATCAACATAAACCTACTTCCAAAAATCCTCCTTCAATCCAAGGGATGAGATCCACTATTAGAGGGATAGAGGTTCCACAGAGGAAGTGGAGTTACTCCATGATGGGAGGGATCAACACTCAATAGGAAATCATTCGAAGATTTATGGTTGGGATAGATTCTACCAACAATGCTTCTAGACTTTATTTTTTACTTTTACTTACTTTAAGTCATGTTCGGAGGTCATAGTAGAAGACATTGCGTACTTATGCACAGATAATAATGGTCTTCCCTATGTATGTGTAAGAATCAACTAGGAAATTATGAATATAGTCAAAATAAGGGTTTTTTACCATAATATCCAAAAATACCACATTCTCTAGAATGATTTAGATTCTAACAGTGCACGAGAATGTTCTTGGGACACATTTCACGACAGTGAAAGATCCAAAGTGATGGTCATTTTCCTAATGTGATAAAATGACGTGTAATAGATTTCCCCCTAAAGCGCAAAGTGAGAAGAAATATTTTTATGATTGAAGTTCTTTATCATGCGAAGGTTTGGGTTAGACACTATAGTAAGAGACTTGAAAAGAATCAAACAATTTTACAATGTAATATATAATATCATCATTGAGGTAGGAATTCCCATACTGAAAACCTAAATGTCTCAATAGCACAATATGGAAATACATCTAAAGATCCATGTGAGTAGACGACATAGTATGGACACAACCATCAATGAACCTATGTTTACGATCACGAATATTTAGTAACTCCATGCATCGTTTATGGATGAAACTATATCGAGGGTCTTGATCTCCGTCTCTCACTCCATATTACGAATATAGCCATGTGAGTGAATGTCTTAAAGTTGAACATGGTAGAGACCACTTGATTACTAGTCAATTATGTGAACCATTAACAAGTGTGATAGAAACCACCAATAATGACAATGGCTCTAAAGGTACTTCGAGTAAAATCTATGAAGTGTGAATAGATATTTTGATGTTGAACGCTCATAAAATCATTGAATCAAAGGCTAATGATGAGAACATGTCGTCGAAGGAAAGAAACCTACCATTAAGTCATGTAGGACTCAAGGTACTCAATGTTTCTAAATGAACTTCCTAGATAATGAGCTAAAGTCGATAGGAAGGGATCCATCGCAAGAGGGCCTACGACACGAAACTCATGTCATGTTTTGAATAACAATAGTTTAGAGTAATCTAGGACTGACTCAGGGATGGTCGATTTAACTCAAGCCGAGGATTCGCAAAGTAATTTTGATTGAGGTTGAACTTTTCTTGAACATATCAGAGACACAACATTATGACTTGTAGCATTTGACTAAAAGATAAAACCCAAACCAAATAAAGAATTTCAAATGAGGTATGGTCAGCTAAGTAATAAATGGATTTCCCAAACCACACATGAAAGTGATGGAGTGTCATGTTCAAGAGCAACATACTACCTTTTACAAATGAAAAACAAAGATTATTCCTCACTTTTTCCCCATCATTACTGCAAAGTAGCTCTTTATTCTTTACAAGCTTGAAGAGGATAACATATTCTTGTCGTGTAAGCTCATCCTTTGGATGATTCCTCCAAAGTATCTTTAACGAGCCCTAAGAAGGAGCGGTTCGATCTCGTCATGCTTAACGAGTCTTATACTGTTTAATTTTTACGAGTCTAGTAAAGGGATAACTTGATGTCATTTTCATTTTTAAAGAGTTTGAAAATACACGAAAAGAAAAATCGTTCAACTCTTTTAACATAAAATTTTAACAAGCCGAGAGAAATTCAAGCTTTGTGTTTTTCAGTCTTAAGGAGTGAGAAGAAAAATGTAAGTAAACTCCAAAGTGTTATTTTTCATAAGTCTAGTCTTTCAAGCTTGGGAAAGGATAAAATAATGCACGAGAGAACTCTATTTGACCATGATTGGTCAATGTATACCTTTTTTCGTAAATAGTCTTGTTGAGTCCATAGAAAGGGTAAACTTATACTAAAATGATGGTTGTTCAATTACTTTTATGATTTCGAACAATCAAGTACTCAACGATCTCTTCGTTTTTAATGAGTCTGAAAAGGGTGTAAAGAGAATTCCATGGTTTCGCTTTTTTCACAAGTTTTAATGAGTTTGAAAAAGTGATAAAATGTGCTTAGTACCAAAATTATATGTTTCCATAATTATCTTGTAACCTACACACTTAGACCCAAAATAATTATCTTTGCTAATTTATTTTTTTTATAAAATCACACTTTAAAAAGTTAATAGGCATGAAATAATATTTAATGAGCCCTAAAAACTTATAAAAAGTCCAAAAAGTAAAAAGTTTTCACCATTTTCATTTTTACCCTTTTGAGAGAGATAAAAATTATTTTTACTAGAAACTTCCGAAGTTGATTCCAGGCAAACCATTGGATGAAATCGCGAGCCACCTTCTCGAGGTAATTGGTCTATTCGAGCTCTTCATTTTCATGTCATTTTTTTTTTATCTTTTCAACGCGAATTTTGGTTTTTTGGGAGGTTTTTTTTAATTTTTTTCAGCCCTCGATGTGCGTAGGTACCCTTTATCAGACCTACACACGTCAACATTAATTTTAGTGCTATGTGTGCAATTTGAAGGAAATAAGCTATGCACATGCACATTGCCTATCAAAGTCGGTTGCACATAGCGTTGAAGGCAAGAAAAAATAAATGAAAATGCCCAAAATATTTTGCTAAATATCTCCATATTTGATTATAATGAATCTTGATGTTTAATTGAAACCTTTTGGACCATAAACATTGAATGGAGAGAGCATGAGCATGAAGAACAAGATATACTTGCTCTCAATGACTCAACAACCATAAAAACCATGACAAATTATGGGTTATACAAGTTTTTCACCATTCGAGGCATGAGGGTCCAATTAGACTTGCTCGAATGGATGGTTAGAAAGTGGAACATTTAGGAAGAATGTTTGATAGTCAGAGACCATAGACTTGTCATTGATGCTCATGACATTTACTTCTTGAGCGGAATTCCACGCCTTGGCGAGGATGTCAACTTGCATGTCCATAGGTCTGGTGGTGAGACCAATGCTATCTATTTGGTCCAATATTGTACTAATAGGGTCTCTCTCAAAGATGGTCAGACTGATATCAAGACCATAGCTCATATTCCTTTGATATCCATTACGTTTAATGTTATATGTTGTGTGGTTGTGCAGCTTTACATTTTCTCACTAAAGCTCAGATGCAAACCGCTGTGGATTGTTTCCATGGTATCATATTTAATAGATGTGAGGTTGAAGTTTCCAACTTGAAGGGAAAACTAACTAAGGTTAGAATGAGCAAACTCAACAACTTTAGGTATGGTGCCTTCATTATTTCATGTACTTTGGAGTGGATTCCTCTTCTAGCTCCATAGGTATTTGTAGAGAGAGGAGGGCCTCATGACCCTCACATGCTAAAATGGAGTACACTTATGGCACACCATGGAGGTGGTGAAGTGATCTAGGTGGCTCAAGACACACTGAGAGGTCAAAGAAGGCTTATAATAGCTCAAAATTCAAAGTGGTCAAATTGCTCTTGAACTAGGACCATATCGAAGTGCTCATGGACCTCATTCCAACCGTTCGAATGACACTCTAATCCGAGTTTGTATGAAGAAGATAGAGCTGGCAAAAAATTCAGGTCAAAATGGGCCCAGTGGAAGGCTTAAGGAGGAAACAAACTAGTCGAGACCCGGTGCAAAGAATCTGGCCATTGGATGGGTGAAATTGTCGAATGGTTAATTTGTCTAATGTCCGTTATTTTCAGAAAAGTTAAAAAGGGCCGATATTTGTTATATTTAAAATAAAAAAAAATATATAAAAGGGGCAGGTCGGGCTTGCCAAACCCACCCACCCCAACCAGAATATATTAAAATATTGCAAAACCTGGAATGGGTCGACAGGTCGCCACCCCTGTGGAACCCCAGGTTGATTCAAATATATATATATATATATATATATATATATATATATATATATATATATTATATATAATATGTTATGCCGTGTAGGCCGCCCGCCCGTGGATGTGGTGCCCACCATACACTTGTCACATATTCATGGGAAGCGAGCCTTGAACCCGCCCCGGGAGTCCAATCATCCCTACTCTGAGGTGCCCATACTCAAAAATATATATTATCACAACCAAGATACTTAAAAATTAAAAATTATGGTTAAGTAAACTCCAACAGTCACCAAAATTGTGCAACAACGAGGTGGCGATTTGACCTTGTGACCTCTTCCCACCCACTATAGCGCTCCACCATTACACCAAGTGACAGTGCTTTGTAAATTTTTCCCGACATATCCTTTAAGAACCGATTCATGTCATTTGATCGGGGAGTAGAGGTGGTGGAACTGAGTGATAGACAAATTACAGTGGAACCAGGAGGAGCGTTGGAGTTGAGCAGAACCTGACAGTGGAACCACCAACCCATGGAACCATAAGAAGGGGCAGACCTTCCCTAGAAGCTACATTTGAAACCATGAACGAGGATTCCATTTAGATGCCAAAAATATTCTTTTGAGGGCTAGAGGTGCCAGTGACAGAATTGGACATGTGGATAGTCATGTTTGCATGTTTTCTCCAAGGAGTCTAACTGTGTAGTCAGAATCTTAATCCAAGCACCAAAGATAACCACCTTTAAACTAAAATCAAATTGAAAGAACATACACTATATTAATATAGGAATTTTTTCCATTAACTAAATAAATTTGGTAAATATGATTTTTCAAAATGATTTATTTACACAAAATTATTATTTCCAAGTTCAAATTATTTTAATCTTTTAATTAGAAAAAATTTACAATTAATTTAAATTTATCATTGGAATATTCATTATAAATATACAACTAAAATATTTAGCAAATATATTTAACTTCATAATAGAGCTACAATTCAAATGAATACTCCTTTTATATTTAATAAACTGTAAACTATTGGTATTAAATTTACAAGCTCCTACAAATACTTAAACATCTTAAACAAAACCTATATATGAAGACATTGATCTTTGAAAATATAGCATAACCACAACCACCTTTAAGCAACAATCATTGGAGTCAAAGAACATATACTTAAGAGGAATAATAAAAAACCTTCAATGGCAATTTGAAAGGATGCTCAAACCACAACTATAATAAAAATTAATTTCTAACAAAAGTATAGGTAATATGGGTAAAATACACATCACAAATACAACATTTTACATGAAATCATATCATTAACATTCAAAAATATTAATTTAAATCAATTTCACATTTATAAATTAATAGGGAGAAATTATATATTAATATGAGAAATTTTAAAGACAAATGAAGCCAATAAAAATGAACTATCCTTCTACTTTGAAGATATGTCACAAAAACTATCTTTCTAGTTTGAAGATAATGTCACAAAACCCTTAAAGGATATAAGGTTACATATCAATCAAATTAACATATTTCATCACTAGTAACAAAGAATCAAATGAAAGGCTATACAAATTCATATTCAAATAGATTTGGAATCAAAGAAAAACCTATACAAATTCATATTCAATAGGCTATTTTATAGATTCACATAACCGAGAATGGCTTAGGGTTAGTGGCTCCCTCATTTATATGGGTGGCGTTTTTAAGGCTTTTCGCCATCTCATTGTCTTGGGTTTAAGAATAGAGTGCAATATATCAATGAGGTGGGTTAACATATTTCATTAATAGTAACAAAATAATACCATTCATTTGAAAATAATAATAAGAAATCTTTAAAAATATACAAATGGAAAACTTTTCCAAACTCATTTATCCCCTATTTGAAATTTTTACTCAAAATAAGTCATTAGTTATTCAATCTATCACTAAAATATTCACTCCAAATATAGGACTAAAATATTGATGAACATATTTAAGTTAACCTTCTAAGAAAAACTTTACAATTCAAATGAATACTGAGTTTAATAGAGAAATTATTGTAATTGTCTATTAAGATCCAAAACTTACCATTTCCAACAAATACTTAAAAATCTTAAACAGAATCAATAGGCTCTAATGCCTCCTTCCTTCTTCTATTGTGTCATATTTGTACATCCTTGAATCATATCCCAAGTTGTTCTTAAGGGGGGATGTTAGCATATTGAGACACATAGGAAATAGTTAAGTATAACTTGGTCTCAGTTAGGTAAATTGTGTTTCTTTACTATGTACTATTGTAACTTACAATAAGATGGTCATGATATGTAGTGATCCGACGGTTCATTCTCTCCTAGGTATTACCGACACTTGATGTGTGGCTTAACCCCTGATTGGTCCATGATCTCTATTTAAAGAGCATGGAGGGTCATTTGTAGGTTAACCATTCATGAGACAAGCTTCTGTAATTTTTCATTCTTTTATTAATAAATTGAGTGAAGTGGCTGTCTTGGCTCACGTCGTGGACTCTTTACCTCTTTCAGGGTTTTAACCACGTCAACAATACTGGTGTATTGATGTGTGATCTGTTTATGAGTGGTGTCCTTTGGTGTTCTATCTGAGGAACTTACCCTGTAAATTCCTACATGGTATCAGAGCCAAGTTGAGGGTTACATCTGTTGATGATCCAAATTTGAAGCCGGTAGAACTGCATCTAACTGTTGTTTTCTAGATCTACTGTTTCTGAATGCTTTCGGGCCGAGAGGACTACTCTATTGTGTTAGGATCATCTCTTCCAGTGAGGAACCCCTTTCGTCTCACGCAAAAAGGTTTCTCGTAGTCCTAGCTACGTCATTTTTAAGATATGGAGGTATACAATGTTTATTTGGAGTTTCTAGTTATTTTCTGTGTGTTTATTTTGGTTTATTTATCTTTTTTTTTTTATTACCACATCTACACCTTTTATTTTTGTGTATGTTCTTTGCCTCGCAAATCTGTGTGATCTTGGTAAATCAGAAACACAAAGGAAGTTTTTTTTCTCATGTGTATGCTCTTTTCCGCCACACCTTAGTGTGATCTTGGAAAATCAGAAACATTGAGGAAAACTAGTAGTTTCCACATAAAGTGTTTTTGTATGTCCGTTTTGGGTTTTGTGGTTTTTTTTTGTAGGAAAAAAAAAGCGTTATCAAGTAAGCACGAACCCCAAAGCTTCGGTGACTAAAAAAAAAACAAAAAAATCCCTTCCTCTTTTCCAAAAATTACTAACCTTTTAAACTAGCTCACTTGGTCCAAGGTTACTCGAAGAGAATAGAGGTCTTGGGTTCAAGTCTTTCTTTTTGTTGAGTTAATTTTTCAAAAAGCACATGTAACTTATATTTTAAAGTTACTTTATGTAAAAGTGTTCTCACCCATTATAAAAAGTGAGTCACTTATAATTCTAAAGTCTCTTTATCTTTTATTTAAGTTACAATTTAATGGGTAGCTCATAAAGTACCATTGTAAAAGTGACTTTCATTTATTTATAAAAATGAGTCATATAATTTTTTTTTAAGAGTGAGCTAATTAGATCATTCGGAAAGGGGGCAAATATATATATATTTTTTTTTTAAATATAACATTATCATTTATTTCTACACATTTCTGCACATTTCTACACTTCATCGACATCTTCAACAACTTTTCTTCAAAAAGTCATAACTTCTTCATCCGAAAGCCATTTTGAGAGCCGTTTTTTTTTAATCAGCCTAATTTTTCGAGCTTTTTCCATTGGAACCCTTATTTTCAGCATCTATAGATTCAGTTTCTATTAGGAATGGAATTTCCATGCGAGGCGATTCTTTTTTTTTTCTCGGTAAAAGCTAGCTAGTCTATTGTATTATATTTACAGGAAAACTTTACATACAGTGAGACAGGCTGTCCAGGGCCAGCAGTGGCACCTTGGATAGCTTAACTTGATGCAAAAAGCTCCCTCGCAGGGGTAGCACCTACAGGACATTCCAACATTCCTCCAAAACTTGCTGAGGCAAAAGACCAAAAAGACATGATTACACCAGAGCATAGAACAGCGCTGAGCTAAACATGAACGGGACGGCCCACACAGGGGATTCCATCAAAAACTGACTGTGAACCTTGTCCATCAAAGAACTTACATTGGACCTTCTCCAAATGCGATATCGACATAAACAAGACAATATTAAAAACTGAAAATAAACAAACACAGTGACGAGCAAAACCCAAATACCCGAAGAGACCTTAGCTTAGACCAGAGCCGAGAGAGAAAGGCATGTGCTGGTGCGTGCATCGGAGGATCAGTCTTCGGGCTCTTCTTCCACGATATATCTCCAACCTTGGCCCTCAGGGACTCCTTCCCAAATGGCCCATGGATCCTTTGCGGTGGCTTGAGGTTCCGGCTTCGGGGGATGAGAAGGGGCTTGTAGGATCTCTTTCCCAGAGGTGCCCGCCTCAGTTGGTGGCTGCAACACAGGACTCTCCTCGCCAATGCCCTCTGGAGGTGGATCCGCCGAACCTGGTAGCTTTCTACCATCATTGCCCTCAGGAATTTTAGTGAAAAGAACTAAAATATGAGCATTGATACCTGCCTTATCCTTTGAGCTGCCCAGGGTGAACACGACTGAGCCGAATGCTGGAAGCATTGGCTCTCCTTCACTTGAGCTGCCAACCTCCATGAACTGCCCGGCTTGAATTGGTGTGGCTTTTGCCCTCCTGTAGCAGTAGCAGCAACAGCAGTGATGGTGCTCATCTGCTGCAGGGGGGCGAGAGGATGAACCTCGCCCAGGTCCCCTTCTGCTCGGTTGTCGTTCTCGCAGCTTTGCCATGGACTCCCCGTTGCCTCCCTCGTGTACCTGAAGTGAATTGTAATAACAAACACAGTGCGGACCTTGCCACAAACCACACATAGGCGTAATAACCACCGAGCAAACTTTGCCTGAGGGAGAAATTTCCCTTCTCGCATCCAATTTACTTCGATTGCCCTTAAATTGCTGCTCCCACCTGAGGCAATTACTTGAGTTGCAGCGACGGAATGCCAAGACTGCGAATTGAGGTGGTAAAACATCCACCCGTCCAGAATTCCTCTACGCCTGCACCGCCCTAGTTTCACCATACCAATGAGCTTGCATCGATTCACCTTCCCCTTGAAAACTTGCATCCTTCCCTCGATGAGAGCGAGCATTAACTGCGTCCTGCATCCCCATCGTTTCACCCTGCTCGGCATTGAATGCCCAGAGCTCGGGCAACTGAACAATATCCTTTGGCGGCAATATCCCATTAAACTGTATTGTTAGCATGGGGCGGCACATGCTGGGCATGTGGCTCGACCCCATCTGACGTGCCAGCACCCGCATCCGGGGATTCAACGTCGCTTTGGAGGATACTCTCACAGTCCTGAGTCTGTTGATTGCTTGGGATGATGTCCAAGTTTCCCGATAGGAAGGTTTGGTTACTTTCTACCCCGATATTGGCTAGGAGATCAGCAATCTTATTACCTTCTCTTCTTGTGTGGTGAAAGGAGAGGGCTCTGTGATTGCGCAACTCATGAGTAATTTTGTTTAGCCTTGCTTCTAGTCTCCAACTGTCAGCAACTTTTCTAGCTTGAGAGCCATTATGAATGCGTGTGGCCATGTTGATGAGTATCTGGGAATCGCCCTCCACTATCAACGGTTGAAGATTGAGTCGCCTAGCTACTAGGAGCCCTTGCCAGAGTCCCTCCAACTCCGCGGAGTTATTGTTGTCCCATCCGATATTGCCAAAGTAGATCTGCAGGGGGGTTCCGTTGTGATTTCGAATAATACCTCCAAATCCTGCTGGCCCAGGGTTGCCTTTAGAGGCTCCATCAAAGTTGAGTTTGTATGAGTTGATGGGTGGGGCAATCCAGCTTCTGACTTCCTTGATATTGCAATTCGTTGTCTGATGCATGGCATACTCTTGTGGCAGCTGCAGCATCCAATTGTCGAGGATGATTTTCTCATTGTCTGTGGTAGGGAGGTCCTCTTTTGTCCATGATCGAAGAAGAATAGTTTCTCTGAGATTGCCATGCAGTCTACTCCAGATTTCCTCAATAGGCGAGCTCTGGTTTTTGAATATGCGCCTATTCCTTTCCTTCCAAATGTTCCATAATACTGTGCCCGGGATAATGTTCCACAGGTAGTTGAGAATCTCACAATCATAGGGGATTTTCGGCCACTGTCGGATGGTATCAATGATGTCGCAAGTTCCTTTGCATCTTTTTTAACATCTGAAGCCAACCTTCTCCCATAGCTAATTGGCGGTTGAGCATGTATCCAAAAGATGCTGCAAGGTTTCCTCATTTTGAAAGCAGTTGTGGCATATCGAAGGACCTTGGAAATTGCATCTCCTCAGCTTATCCCAGGTGAGAATCTTTTTGTGCCCAACCATCTAGAGGAAGTGGGAGATTTTGGGCCAAGCTTTGAAGCCCCAAATTCTCCCCCAGAGAGGATCCGGCCTGGTGGGGAAGTCGCCTATAAGATTATAGGCTTCGGAAGTGGAATAAGATCCTCTAGGTAGATAGCCCCATCTGAGTATGTCATCGCTGTTCTCATACCAGATGCTTCTGTTCTTTAACTCATTCTCAAGTGCTGCTAATTCCTGAGTGCTTGTCATACTGGTTATCTGATTACTTGGTCGCCATTTCCTGAATCCATTTTCCGTTTCCTGTTCCCAGAATCGATGGACGGTTGCCTGTTGCTGCTCCTGTCTGTTCGGAATGATCATTGAAGGAAGATCACTTGAGAGTTTGGGCAATTGGTTCCAAGCGTCAGTCCAAAATCTAGCACTGTGACCATTCCTAATTTCCCAAAATCTGTGCTTCTGAATGAGCTGATGATGCTGCTTGGCGGCATTCCAAATAAGTGACCCTTTGTTTGTGGGCATGAATCTTATGAGCTCTGCTTGGGGCATGTTGTTGGTATATTTGGCTGTCCATATTTTAGCCCATAGCTTATATGGATTAGTCACCCATTGCCACCATATTTTGGCGTTCATGATGGTGTTGCTGTACTCTGGATCTCTAAGTCCTATGCTGCCTTTGATTTTGGGCCTGTAGATAGTATCCCATTTCACAAGTGCCCATTTACGGTTAGCGGCTGATCTTCCCCACAAAAGGTCACGCTGTAGGTTTCTCAACCTTTTTAATACCCACTTTGGTGCAGCAAGGATAGAAAAAAGATAGAGAGGCATGGCTTGGAGGATGGACTTAATAAGCACAACCCGACTAGCTAGATTGAGGGAGTGGTGAGTCCATAGATTGAGTTTTGAATCGAGCTTCTCAAGAAGAGTGCGCCAAGCAGGCTGCTTTAAGGCCGAGGCAGTGAGGGGAACTCCAAGGTACATGGATGGGAGAGAGGCAGTGTGGAAGCCTAGGATACGGGAAACGACAGATTTAACCGACGAAGGGGTGTGGAAGAAGAAGATTTGTGATTTGGAGCAATTGACCTGGGTGCCAGAGGCTTCAGAGAAGTCGTTGAGCAGGGATTTCAAACAAGAGGCTTCCTGAACCAAGGGATAACCATAGAGCATGGTGTCATCAACAAATTGCTGATGAGAGGAGGCCGGGAATTTTGGATAGAGATTCCTCTGAGCTAATTAGAATGGAGGGCCTGCTTGATGTGTCTGCCAAGTCCTTCAGCCATTATCACAAATAGGAAAGGGGAGAGGGGGTCCCCTTGTCTTATGCCTCTGGAGGGTTTAAAAGGGCGGGAGGGAAAACCCTTGACAAGGATGGAGAAATGAGTGGAGGTGATAAGGCTCATGATCCAGCGAACCCAAGTGGAGCAAAAGCCAAAAGCTTTCAACATATGTTGAATATAAGACCAGCTGAGCTTGTCGAAAGCTTTGGGTAGATCAAGTTTGAGTAACATACGAGCTTGCTTGGATTGCTTGAGCGAATGAATGATTTCATGCGTGAGGATAATGCCGTCCATTCTCTGTCTGCCTTCGACATAACCTGACTACTCCAGAGAGATGAGCATGGGTAGAAGAGGTTTTAACCTGTTAGCAATAACTTTGGATATGACTTTATAAATGACGTTACAAAGAGAAATGGGCCTGAATTTATCAAGTGTAATGGAGTTTTCCTCTTTGGGGATGAGAGTAATGAAAGTGGAATTGAGGGAGGGGAGAAGCCATCGCAGAGCTCTGGATTCCTCTACTATTTGCCAAACCTCCATTTTAATCAAATCCCAGAAAGCATGAAAAAACATGGTCGTTAAACCATCTGGACCGGGGGCCTTACCTTCTTTGAGCTGCGCCATTGCCTCATCTACCTCCTGGATAAGATTGGGTGCATGAGATGTGAGGCGATTCTTGATAGCACCAACTACTTCCAATGGTGGTCCTACATTATGGATTTACTTAGAAGTAAAGGTCTTTACAAAATAGCCTTAGGCCAAGAAACCAAACTAAAAGATGAAGATAAGGCCGCCAAATGGGAAAATAGGCAAGATCAAGCATGTGGGTTGATAGATATGTCTATTTCTCGAGACCTTAGATTCCATATCGTAGAAATTGATACTCTTAATGAAGCAATGAAACAGATCACTAAAGTTTTTGGAATTAAAAATGAACTTAGAGCCCATCAACTCGAAAATGAGTTGCTTACATTGGACCCCAATAATTTTTCTTCCATTGAAGATTTTTTGTCCAAGTTCAAGACCCTTAGAGTTCTCTTGGAAGGTGTTAAGGTTAAGAAAGAAGATGGTAACCTTATCTATTCCATTCTTACTAAGTTGGAACCAGCCTACTCTGTGTTTGTTTCCACCTTCCATTCTACAAGAGAAGCCTTCATTTCTGAAGGACAAGACTACAAGTCCCCTTCCTTTGATGTCTTTTGTGATTCTTTAATAAGAGAACAAGAAAAACTCTTACACTTTGGTCTTCTTAATATTGGAAACTCTTCTAAGAAAGCCTTAGCTGCCCAGCAACAACCAAATTCAAATAATCCTAAGAAGCCGTATCCTAAAAAGAATGGTCCTAAACCAAACAAGGGTCCTAAGCAATTTCAGTCTCAAAATGAAAAATCATTTCAACAAAAATGATAAGGCAAATAAAAACAAAGGGAAGAAGACTCATAGACATTGCCACTTTTGTAATCAAGATGGCCACTTAGAATCTAAATGCTTTAAGAAGATGGAATCTTTGGAAGCAGCAATGAAGAAGCATAACATCCATTTGGAGCACTCTTCAACTTCAACTTCATCTTCAGGAATAACAGTTTCTGCATGTGGTTGTCAAACATCTCGGTATGGATATGTATTAAACGTATCTTCTTCTTCTAATTATCATGAGTGTCTCATTGATTATGGAGATTCTTATCACATGGCCAAAATCAAAGACATGTTTTCCTCTTTAAATGATTGTAACACCAAAAATATATATGTTGGTGATGATAGATCTCTTAGTGTTGTAGGGACTGGAACTGTTGATATAGACAATGGTTAATTTAATGATGTATTATGTGTTCCAACCTTATCCTGCAACCTTCTATTTGTATATCAAATAACTCATTCAAGTGAAGGTAAAATCATTGAATTTTCACCTCACGATGTTGTAATTAAGGACCTAAGAGATCCTAGACAAATTTTAGATACTGGCATTGCTGATGATTCTACAAGGTTGTATAAGTTTAACAACTTTGGGTCATCAAATATTACCTCAATATTTATTGCTCATAATGATGAAGTGAACAAACTTTGGCATGAGCAATTTGGTCACTTAAACTATCACTCCCTTAAGAATCTATGTAAAGAAAATATGGTGAGAGGTCTTCCAATCGTATCTTGTAGAGATGGTGTTTGTTCTAGATGTGTACTCAGAAAACATCATCGGGATAGTTTTGAAAAACGTGCCTCTTGGCACGTCTAAGCCCCTTTACAGCTTGTGCATAGTGATTTATGTGGTCCACTTCAAGTTGTTTCATTCTCTGGATACAAGTATTTCTTAACTTTCATTGATGATTTCTCGAGACACACTTAGGTATACTTCTTAAAACTCAAGATTGAAGTATTTAACATGTTCTTGGCCTTTAAGGCCTTTGTTGAAAAACAATCTGGACATCAAATTCTTAAGCTAAGATCTGATAATGACAAAGAATATGTTAACAAAAAATTCATCAACTTTGGCACTGAGAATGGAATTCAAATGCAACATACTGTTCCATATACTCCACAACAAAATGGTGTAGCTGAAAGGAAGAATCACACCTTAAATGAAATGGCTAATTCTATGGTTCAATCTAAAGGAATTAGTCTTATTTTTTGGGAAGAAGCAATTAACTGTGCCAGTTACATAATAAATCGCACTCCTACTAAGTCTTTAAAAAATATCACTCCAAAAGAAGCATGGAGCTCAATTAAACCAGATGTAACTTTTGTGTTTTTGGAAGTGAAGCATGGGCCCATATTCTAGATGAGAAACATAAAGCTTTAGAACCTAAGAGTGAAAAATGTATTTTTGTTGGATATTATGAAGATGTCAAAGGATACAAACTTATTCCACTTAAGTCCAAAAATGTTATCATTAGAAGAGATGTAAAGTTTGTTGAAAAAATATCGGCCTACGAGCTTAGTTCGGCAGATGTGCCACCTCTCTCTATCCTTTCTACTTCTGAAAATATTTCTTCTTTAGATGATGACAACGAGGATGACAATCCTCCCCCACCTTCTCAGGATCATCCTTCAGCTCCTGAGCTTCCAAAATGGGTCCGTGCTACTCGGGATGCAGCAAGTGCTCTTGCCAATGATCCTACACATCATCGATGTACACATTTTCAGTTTGATAGAGCCTCTTTTTTACTGGTTCAAGATTCAGCTAATTATGATCCTAACACCTTTGTAGAAGCTTGAGGCCATCCACATTGGGATGTACCTATGAATGAATAATATCGTTCATTATTGGAAAATAGTACATCGGATCTTGTTCCGCTTCCAAAGGGATGAAAACTTATTAGATGCAAATGGGTTTACAGAACCAAGTATGGACTAGATGGAAAAGTTGATAAACATAAAACTCATCTTGTTGCTAAGGGTTTTCCACAAGTTGAAGGCATTGACTATACTGAAACCTTCTCCCCTGTTGCCAAATAGAACTCTATCCACCTTGTTATTTTCCTTGCTCCCTCTTTGAAATGGGAAGTCCATCGAATGGATGTTAAATCTGCCTTCTTGCATGGGGACTTGCATGAAGAAATATATATGGAACAACGTATTGGCTTTATACAAACATACTCCAACCTTGTATTTCGGCTTAAGAAATCCCTTTATGGTCTCAAGCAAGCCCCTCGAGCTTGGTATGCTAAAATGGATAGCTTTCTTTTAGAAACTGGATTTTCTAGGTGTCATTCTCACAATACTGTCTACACCAAGAAAGTGGGTAAGTCCCTTATCATTCTTGTTATTTATGTTGATGATCTTATCCTTACTCGTAGTGATCACAGCCTTATAAACCATGTGAAGTCCAGCCTTAAAAATAAGTTTGAAATGACACACTTAGGATACTTGCATTATTTTCTTGGTCTTTAAGTCTTACAATCCAAGGAAGGTATTTCCCTTTCTGAGTCCAAGTATGCCTATGATCTTCTATGCCATTTTCACATGGAAGACTGTAAGCCAACCCCTTCTCCCTTTCAGTCTGGAGCCAAACTTTTAGTCACTTGTACTTCCCGTGAAGTTGATGCTACCTTATACCGTCAACTTGTGGGAAAACTTTTGTATCTGACCCATACTCGTCCTAACCGTTCCTTTGTTATTGGCCTTATTGCTCAGTTTATGAAAAACCTACATGAAAGTCATTATAAAGAAGCTAAAAAGAATACTTTGTTATGTTTGAGGTATAGTTTAGTTTGGAATTCATTACAGTGCAGAAGCATCTCCTTTATTGGTTGGTTTCACTAATTCTGATTGGGCTGGTGACCCTAATGATCGGAATTCTACAGTAGGTTATGTGTTCACTCATGGTTCATGACCTATTACATGGGCTTGCAAGAAACAAAGTGCCATTTCTCTTTCTTCAGCAGAAGCAGGGTATCATGGTGCTGTAGAAGTTAGTAAGGAAGCCCCATGGCTTCGTCAGATCCTATGAGAGTTAGGATTTCAGCAGCATCATCCGACTACACTTTGGTGTGATAATCAAAGTGCCATTCAACTATGCAAAGATCCAGTCCAACATCAATGCAACAAACACATCGAACTGCACATGCACTTCATCAGAAAGCTCATTCATGACCATGTTCTTGAAGTGCAATATTGTTCAATAGATGATCAAGTTGCATACATCTTTACAAAGGCTCTCACAGAGGCAAAGTTTACTAAACTTTGATTTATGGTTGGAGTTCAGGAAGTTGTCACTAAGGGGGGATAGGCTCTAATGCCTCCTTCCTTATCTTATTGTGTCATATTTGTACATCCTTCAATCCTATCCCAAGTTGTTCTTAAGGGGGGATGTTAGGATATTCCGACGCATAGGAAATAGTTAAGTATAACTTGGTCTAGTGTAGAGTTAGGTCAACTGTGTTTCTTTACTATGTACAATTCAACAGTCATGATATGTAGTGATTTGACGGCTCATTCTCTCCTCGATATTATCGATACTTGATCCATGGCTTAACACCCGATTGGTCGATAATATCTATTTAAAGAGCATGGAGGGTCATTTGTAAGTTAATGTTTCATGAGAGAAGATTATGTAAATTTTCATTCTTTTATTAATAAATTGTTGAAGTGGCCACGTTGGCTCAGGTCGTGGACTATTTCCCTCTTTCAGGGTTTTAACCACGTCAACAATACTCGTGTATTGATCTGTGATCTATTTGTGAGTGGTGTCCTTTGGTGTTTTGTCTCACGAACTTACCCTGTAAATTCCTACAAAATCTACAACCCTACATCCATATTAACTCTTGATGTAGAAATCTAGCTCCATCAAATCAAGGGATATGATCCCTATGGGGCTTGAGATGGATCAAATCAACCTATTTGATCACTCTCACGCTTGGTAGATCCTCGGTTAAGATGGATTTAGGCTCTTTAATTTCTGCCTTTAAATGGCCTATAGTTACATGAATACCATGGGTCAATACCCTCCACTCTCATACCATGGCTCAATACAATGAAGTCATTTTTATTTTAACATTATCTTTTTATTAATTTTATTTTATATTGACTAGGAAGTTATTTTTATTTTATTGCTAATTTTTTTATTAATTTAATTTTATGTTTACTAGTAAAATTGTTTTCAAAGTAGGGTTATTTTTATTTTATTTTCATTGACTTAAAAGTAATTTTACATTAAAAATAAAAATATTGTATTATTTTTTAAAACAAAAAATTACATTTTAAAATATTATATTAAAATTAAAGATGGTAAATTGACTATTTTACTTTAATCTTATTTTAATTTTAAATTTTAATTATATATTTTTTATTTTTTATTTTATGTAATTTTACTAAGTCAAGATGTTAAACATGAAAGGAAGAGACAAGACATGGCAAGATAGGACACCACATTAAAACATCTCTGCCATACTCCATTGGCGAGCACCTCTTGGGGTAGTAATATTGAGACATATTAGTCTTTGAGAGCATCTCACAAGGATAATCATCTTTAAACTAAAATCAAATTTAAATAACATACACTATAAAAATAATAATAATAAATATTCAATAACACTTAAGTATATTATAAAGGATCCCTAAGCACATACTACATGAGAAAGTTTTCTTGAACCAAGAAGCACACAAATAATATGGTTAAGAATAATATTACACTCCCAAATATTTTGATTGTACTCATGATTAGCATTTTTATTATGAAAAAATGCTACACATGTTTGTACTTATCATAAGACTCCTAAAGAGAGACAATAGCATGTACACGGATTATATTTTTAGTTGGACACATCATGAAGAGAAAAAAATCTAAATATTTCCTAAGGTTAGGTTAAAATTCAACCTTGGTGGATCCACCAAAGCTCAAAATTAACTACATAACCACTTTTCCTTTGATAGAAAGGAGGGTAGCCATAAGTCTAGTCAACACCTTGTCACCCGAACTTGCTTAAAAAAGACTTCACCTCTTGACATGATTGGCTAACCATTGAAGCCTTGAGTCCCAAGAAGATTTAATGACAAGAGGAGAGTAGCTCTCATCTCATTTGTGAGGCAAGGACTGTTAAAAAATTATATAAATACAAGTTCATGGAGAGCTAAAATCAAGAAGAATTTGTGAATTGTTATGTTGTCAAAATTTCTCCAAATTAATATAACATACCATTATGAAGATAATTCCACCATTGTAGAGAGTTTCATATGCTCCTTTGAGAGAGAAAGAGATTGCAAAAGAGATTGAAAAGAAGAAATCCTTGTTGAGACCTATTGAGCACCATTACCCAATCAACATAAGCCTACTTCCAAAAATCCTCCCTCAATCTGAGGGATGAGATCCACTATTAGAGGGATAGAGGTTCCATAAAGGAAGTGGAGTTACTCCATGATGGGAGGGATCAACACTCAATAGGAAATCATTCAAAGATTTATGGTTGGGATAGATTCTACCAACAATGCTTCTAGACTTTATTTTTTACTTTTACTTACTTTAAGTCATGTTCGGAGGTCATAGTAGAAGACAATGCGTACTTATGCACAGATAATAATGGTCTTCCCTATGTATGTGTAAGAATCAACTAGGAAACTACGAATATAGTCAAAATAAGGGTTTTTTACCATAATATCCAAAAATACCACATTCTCTAGAATGATTTAGATTCTAACATTGCATGAGAATGTTGTTGGGACACATTTCACGACAGTGAAAGATCCAAAGTGATGGTCATTTTCCTAATGTGATAAAATGACGTGTAACAGATTGCCCCCTAAAGTGCAAAGTGAGAAGAAATATTTTTATGATTGAAGTTCTTTATCATGCGAAGGTTTGGGTTAGACACTATAGTAAGAGACTTGAAAAGAATCAAACAAATTTTACAATGTAATATATAATATCATCATTGAGGTAGGAATTCCCATACTGAAAACCTAAATGTCTCAATAGAGCAATATGGAAATACATCTAAAGATCCATGTGAGTAGACGACATAGTATGGACACAACCATCAATGAACCTATGTTTACGATCACGAATATTTAATAACTCCACACATCATTTATGGATGAAACTATATCAGGGGTCTTGATCTCCATCTCTCACTCTGTATTACGAATATAGCCATGTGAGTGAATGTCTTAAATTTGAACATGGTAGAAACCAATTGGTTACTAGTCAATTATGTGAACCATTAACAAGTGTGATAGAAACCACCAATAATGACAATGGCTCTAAAGGTACTTCGAGTAAAATCTATGAAGTGTGAATAGATATTTTGATGTCGAACACTCATAAAATCATTCAATCAAAGGCTAATGATGAGAACATGTCGTTGAAGGGAGGAAGCCTACCATTAAGTCATGCAGGACTCAAGGTACTCAATGTTTCTAAATTAACTTCCTAGATAATGAGCTAAAGTCGATAGGAAGGGATCCATCGCAAGAGGGCATACGACACGAAACTCATGTCATGTTTTGAAGAACAATAGTTTAGAGTAATCTAGGACTGACCCAGGGATGGTCGATTTAACTCAAGCCGAGGAATCGCGAAGTAATTTTGACTGAGGTTGAACATTTTTTGAACATATCAGAGACACAACATTATGACTTGCAGCATTTGACTAAAAGATAAAACCCAAACCAACTAAAGACTTTCAAATGAGGTATGGTCAGCTAAGTAATAAATGGATTTCCCAAACCACACATGAAAGTGATGGAGTGTCATGTTCAAGAGCAACATACTACCTTTTACAAATGAAAAACAAATATTATTCCTCACTTTTTCCCCACCATTACTGGAAAGTAGCTCTTTAGTCTTTACAAGCTTGAAGAGGATAACATATTCTTGTCATGTAAGCTCATCCTTTAGATGAGTCCTCCGAAGTATCTTTAACGAGCCCTAAGAAGGAGTGGTTTGATCTCGTCATGCTTAACGAGTCTTATACTGTTTAATTTTTACGAGTCTAGTAAAGGGATAACTTGATGTCATTTTCGTTTTTAAAGAGTTTGAAAATACACGAAAAGAAAACTCGTTCAACTCTTTTACCATAAAATTTTAACGAGCCGAGAGAAATTCAAGCTCTGTGTTTTTCAGTGTTAGGGAGTGAGAAGAAAAATGTAAGTAAACTGCAAAGTGTTATTTTTCATAAGTTTAGTCTTTCAAGCTTGAAAAAGTATAAAATAATGCACGAGAGAACTCTATTTGACCATGACTAGTCAATGTATACCTTTTTCATAAATATTCTTGTTGGGTCCATAGAAGGGGTAAACTTATACTAAAATGATGGTTGTTCAATTACTTTTATGATTTCGAACAATGAAGTACTCAACGATCTCTTCGTTGTTAATGAGTCTGAAAAGGGTGCAAAGAGAACTCCATGGTTTCGCTTTTTTAACAAGTTTTAATGAGTTTGAAAAAGTGAGAAAATGTACTTAGTACCAAAATTATATGTTTCCATAATTATCTTGTAACCTACACAATTAGACCCAAAATAGTTATATTTGCTAAAAAAAACATTTATAAAATCACACTTTAAAAAGTTAATAGGCATGAAATAATATTTAATGAGCCCTAAAAACTTATAAAAAGTCCAAAAAGTAAAAAGTTTTCACCATTTTCATTTTTACCCTTTTGAGAGAGATAAAAGTTATTTTTACTAGAAACTTCTGAAGTTGATTCCAGGAAAACCATTGGATGAAATTGCGATCCACCTTCTCGAGGTAATTGGTCTATTCGAGCTCTTCATTTTCATGTCGTTTTTTTATCTTTTCAATGCGAATTTTGGTTTTTTTGGGAGGGCTTTTAATTTTTTTCAGCCCTCGATGTGCGTAGGTACCCTTTATCACACCTACACACATCGACATTAATTTTAATGCTATGTGTGAAATTTGAAGGAAATAAGTTGTGCACATGCACATTGCCTATCAAGGTCAGTTGCGCAAAGCGTTGAAGGCAAGAAAAAATAAATGAAAACGCCCAAAATATTTTGCTAAATATCTCCATATTTGATTCTAATGAATTTTAATGTTTAATTGAAACCTTTTGGAAGATAAACATTGAATGGAGAGAGTGTGAGCATGAAGAACAAGATATACTTGCTCTCAATGACCCAACAACCATAAAAACCATGACAAATTGTGGGTTATACAAGTTTTTCACCATTCCATGCATGAGGGTCCAATTAGACTTGCTTAAATGGATGGTCGGAAAGTGGAACATTCAGGAAGAAAGTGTTGGCATTAAGGTTCTGGTATGATTATATGTTTTAGATGTTGTACTTGATGGCAACACCCATGGCATCACTCTCATTTTGATGAAAATAAAGAAGTACGCAGGAGAACAGTTCAGGAGGTGCGTACCCGCAGGTATACCGTGTAGGGACCGCGCCCAAATACGTGGGTTACCCATTCATGGGGTGCGTACCCCAGTGCACACACTTCAAGACAGTAAAAGTGCGCACACGTTGGGTTTCCTATGGTATTTAGCCGACGATATTATATTATCATGGTTTTGGCCCGTGGTATTAGTCCATGATTTGAGGAAGATCATGCCTATATAAAGCTAAGGAGATCATTTGGCTTGTGCATCTTTTGAGTATTGAATATATTAAGATCTTATATTGGGTTCTCGGTTTAAAAAGCTTGATCTTTAGAAGAGAAGTTGGAAGCAAATCTGTGAAGGGTGATCTCTCGAGCGCAAGATCATATCTGAGTATCTGACTGTATTTTGGCCCTAATCAGAGGTGCGCAAGTGATCAACAGTGACAGTGCGTGGGTACGCAGAGGAAACAAAGGGTCAGTGCATGGGTACGCAGAAGAGACGAAGGGGCAGCGCGTGGGTACGCAGAGGCGACAAAGGTGAATTGCGTGGGTACGCAGAGCAACAGTGTTTCAGGTGCGTGCTTACTGGTTGAGTATGCGGCGCGACAATCTTTCTGGGTGCGTACCTACTGTGATAGTACGCGGCGCAATAGTTCTTCTGGGTGCGTGCCTACTGTGCAGTACACGGCGCGATAGTACATTTTGGTGCATACTGTACGCAGATCAGTGAAAGGAGCAGTGCGTGGCCACGCAATATAGTAGAAGTAACTCTGCCGGTATACGCAGAGAAGCAGAGGGTGAAGTACGTAGTGATGCAGGCCAGTAAAACGAAAACTGCGTATCTGTTTTAAGATCTTCTGTTGGTTGAATTTTTCTTGTTGATAAGGTGTTCTGGGTTCAGCTCTGTTATTGTTGATCTGGTTATTGCAGCTGACTGTATAATTTACATGTACTTGAT
>APFE030668827.1:198470-210048 GCA_000404065.3 Pinus taeda | reverse complement strand
ATACAGTTTCTCCATTTGCTCTTTGCATTGAAAAACTTTCTCTTTCTCCTCCGTAGTATTCTCCTGTGTAAAGAGATGATGCAACTCTAGAAAATTAAGCCTGTAAAAAAGTGAATTTGCATTAAGTAGTCTGCTTATTTTGTGAAGGGAAAAAAACACTGTTCTGTATACTCTGTTTTTTTAAGATATTGTTTCCCTCAAACAGACCGAGAGGTAAATTAAGTTTGAGAACTGAGTTTGAAGGGAAAGAAAGTTGCAATTTGTTTTTGATAAGAAGGAAGAACATGAAAAAAACTCTCTCTGGTTCCAGAAAGAAAACCTCATATGTTCCTCTGTTTTCGGGTTTGAAATTTGATGCCTTCCTCCCCACCTAAAACATTCCAGCAGTCTCTGAACATCATGACAAGGGGCTTTATGAGGAAGGAGCCTTTGAATTCAACTATGCTGCATGAACATCTAAAAGTGGTAGCTCTCTTTACCAGGGAAAGTTGGATGCCTTTCTTTGAAAAATTTCATGGGTATGATGAGGAAGGTAAATTAAGTTTGAGAACAAAGTTTGAAGGGAAAGAAGGTTGCAATTTGTTTTTGTTAAAAAGGAAGAACACAAAAAAAACTCTCTCTGGTTCCAGAAAGAAAACCTCAGCTGTTCCTCTATTTTTGGGTTTGAAATTTTCTGCCTTCCTCCCCACCTGAAACATCCCAGCAGTCTCTGAACATCATGACAGGGGGTTTTATGAGGAAGGAGGCTTTGAATAAGTTGCAAGAACATCCAGAAGTGGTAGCCCTCTTTACCAGGAAAAATTGGATGCCTTTCTTTGAAAAATTTTATGGGTATGATGAGGAAGTCATAGAGGAATTTTTATTGTATTTAAAACCTCACTCAAAAACCCATGCCACCTTTAGTTTCAGGGGTCTAACCATAGAACTTACACCGGATTTCATTAGCAGGATTACAAGTCTCCCACTTGGACTCCCCTGGAGCAAAGAAGAAAAACCACTAGGTCAAGTGGCCAAGAAGACCTTTTTCTAGCCTGATGAACATCCTGTGAAGGATAAGAATGGCATCAGGAGGAAAAGTATACCTTATCCATGGAGTGAGGTCAGTTATCAGATCATGAAATATATCTCCTATGAAGGAACATACAACATAGTCTATGGGTATCATTTCAGACTGTTACATGAACTAAGATATGGCATGGACCTTCATGCATCCAGAAAACTTAGTATTCCATATTTTCTCCCCCAATCCTTGATAGAGTCTAGCACCAAATTGAAGGCAGGGGTTCTAGACCAATTGGCTCACCATGGGCTAATTAAATTACTGGTGGAGGATTCCATCCACACTTACACAATCCCCATAGCCTGAGAGATTTTCAGGAACATGCCTAAAGAGGATGATATAAAAACTCTCACCTTAGTGCATCTGGAAGTGACGAGGAGGAATAAAAATGGGAAGCCGAGAAGGAAGTCCATGAAGAAGAACATAATATTGAATTGGAAGAAGAGGAACCCAACACACAAAAAGAAGAGAACTAGAGAGGAGAGGAGAAACATGACACCACCAAAGAATAAAAAGTAGAAAAGAGTAAAGCCATAACAGAGAAAAAGAAGAGGCCAAGAACTGAAAAGAAGAAGCCTAAGACAGTTCAGAAAAGGTTGCCACAATAAAAACAACGACTAAGAAATTAGAGGAGAAAACAACAAAATCAGAGACAACAGACACAAAACCAGTAGAAATAGGCAAAACAGCAGATGAAGAAGAAGAAGCACAACAAGAAGAAGTGTCTCTTGAGACACTAGCAAGAGAGGCAGTATATTTTCTTGCTGCACTTAGTACTCTAGCCAAGCCCAAAGGGAAAAGGAAGAGACAACCATCTATGTATTTCAAGGTTCGAAAGAGCACCAGAATCAAGATGGGGAAGCCTCAGCCACCTTCAAAGGAGCCCATCATCATTGAGGATGTCCCTACTGCAACAAGGGAGGAATCTCCCTCCAAAACCCCCATCACTTACGAAAGAGGAAGTCCTAAGACCTTTACTTGGAAAGGAAGGAAAACAAAGAAGAGGATTTATAGGGGGGTGTCTCCTCATTTATGACCCCTTTCCTCGAATCCTCCATCAGCAACTCGGAGCACAAAGGTCCACATCCCAAGGGGCAACCGAGCAAGTAAAGGAGGACTGCTATTTATCTCTAGTTCTAGGAAGCTGAGCTCCTTGATTTTAGGAGGACTGTTGGAGGAATCCATTCATATAAATAAGGGGGCTTAGATCCTCAGTAGGTTAGCTAGTCATTTGTATAATTTTTGCATTTCTGTGCAGCACTTGTTCAGCGTATTTTCGAGTTCCTTTTTGGAGAATAGTTCATGTAATGCGACTATTATTTTTGATAATGAAGATGAAAAAGTTTTTGAGCCAGCACTGATCTCTTTCAGAGGGCTGAAGCTCTTGGGTTAGGGCCCAACCCAAGCTTCCCAACACCTCTTGCTTTGTACTTATATGTTTTCTCTGCAGTTCATGAGTTAATTTCTGTTACATAGATTCATTTTACTTCGTTAGATTAGGTTTCTTTTGATGGTTTGCATAGCTGTTCTGTGTTTTAGTTTCTCAAGTAGGTTACTGCAGTGATAGAATAAGATTCAAAAATGCCAACAGCAAGCCCTGATCTCCTTTCTCCCTTCCTGGGACTATGATTTGAGGTCAAGGCACTACTGCTGCTACCAAAACCACAATTTTACTCTTCCATGCAACTGCTAGTGTGATAACTTGTTTTGGAAAGATTGATATATTAGTTAAAATTCTGTTGCCTAGATAATTTCATTTTCTCTTATCATAGATCTCTTTGCATGCTTTTCTATTCAAAGGTTACTGTTCAACATTTTTAGTTTGTAGGTAAGAAATTAGGTAAAGCTAGAAGAATTTCTATTTCCATAGTATAGCTAGTCCTTTCTTCGATCAGTTTTTGTAAGTAGATGTGCAGATCACTTGCAAGACACCTTAGCTCACCATACATCCAAAAATTAGTCAATACCAGCTCACTTCCCACAGATTTCCAAAGTCATTCGCAACATTTCACCAATTTGCCCTAATTTCTGCGTTTTTCCATAAGCTGCCCTCTTGCCATTTGAACAAATTCAACCATCATGTTATTTCTTGATTTTCCTTGATAAGCTCCACACACCTAAACCCCTTCATCTAGCCCTTAGTTACCCTTTTCCATCATTTTTCCACCTTCAAAACTCCAAAAATAGCTCTCAGCCTCCTCCTGTAGATCCCCTGTAGCCTCCTATAGAATTTCCTGTAAGTGGTTTTTCGAAATCCGATTTCAATGAAATTCTTAAGAAGGGTACTAGGGGCTTCTTAGGACCTCTCCACACCTTCCTCCACCTCTGCAAAATCCAACTCCATCTTCCTTCGCTACTAAACCTCTGCACAATCACAACCAGATAAATCACAAGCATAATAATTTCACATAAAAACACTCAAAAGCACAAAAAGATGTTTTCTTCTCATTTCTTTTTAGAAGTAGCTTGAATAAATGCAATTTACCTTTTCAGTAGTCAATGGCACTCATTTCAGCAGTTTTCATCTCTTTTCCTACAAAAGTAAGGTTAGTAGGTCAATTAGGGTTTCCTAGGGTTTGCGTTACATTTCAATTTTCCTTCTCTTTCTACAAATAGAATAGCCTCTATCGAGTTAGCTTTCTTTCATCACATTTAAAAAATTCTTCTGGAAAATCATAAAAGTTGGCTTAAGATCCTAGTGATCTTGCGCCAGCTGACCAAGTGATAGCCTGTAGTAAGAGCTAGTACTTGTGCATACAACACTGTCGCTTCCAAGTTTGTTATGAACTATCGGGTTGATAAAGGTAAATTAGGAAGCCCTGGGAGTTGCAACATTATTGCTGCAATATTGGTGCTCACCAGCTATTGTTATGCATTCTGTCACATCTGATATGTCTTCTGTAGATTCATCTAGTTACCATATACAAGAGAGTTGTTCTACTACAAGTGGGTTGCCATCAAGTACAACACATACATCATAATGCCAACAATCTCCCCCTTTGGACTTGATGGAAACCATGTTGGTGTTGATTACTATAATATGTAGAAACTGTTAGAGATAACAAGAAACACCAAAATACTCTCCCTCTTTGACATCAAGGGTAAAGGGTGTACCGAGATATTCTCCCCCTTTGATATCAAGGGCATAGGGCTAAATTTTCTAATTAAACTCCCCCTTTGTTCATGCTGAGATGTACTATATCATCCATGCTCCCCCTGAGCACACGCTGAATTCTCTGATATGCTGAAGTGTACTATCCATGCTCCCCCTGACTGTAAGCAAGGTTTGCAAAAAGATATTCCACAAGTAGAACATGACTCTATAAATCATACATGACTTTCGTATCACCAAAGACTCATATATACATCCATCTCCCAACCAAGTGGGTATATACCAAGATTGACTCATCCACCTAACCAAGTGGGGATATACCAAATGTTTATACATGATAGAATAATAACATTACATCATCCATCCCATGCATAGTGGGAATAGGTCGTTTCATGACCTTGACATTAAAAAGATATAAATGACATAGATACCAAATATTTAAAACAAAAACCATGATAGTCTTCAACAACTATCATACACCATGTATGATTTTCTCCATAAGCATCTGTCAATAGCATACAGACCAACAACCTGTATATGTCCATCATTAGTTCCCTGTGTCAAAGAATTTCTGCATATAGATATCAAATCATCTTCTTGATCTCATCAAGATCAACTTGATTTGTTTTCATAACCTTAGGCAAATGTCATATCTCCAAGCAGTAGCTCCAAGTCATTCACATCATATCATATGTATGTGAAAATATCATAGTCATCATCATTATCAAGAACTGCATGATATTTCTACAAGAACCTTCAATATCATCAACAATCAGATACATCAAGTTAACTTGTGAGGATCAAAAACAACATCTTATGACTATCAATATATTTCCACACATTATCAGCAGATGTAGCCATCATTAAACCAAGAAATAATTGTCTGAACCATATCAGATCCTTTTTCTTGAGTCTGTCCCATAGCTTTTCCTCAAACTAACATATTCACGACTGTGCAGTGTCTAACTCACGTATATACGCGACATCTCTTCATGAAACTTGCGTATGAGATTTATAATGCTGAAGTTTCACACTTTCAGCTCCCTCTGAGTCTGTAATGTCTGTACATTGCGTTGTGCTACATCTTTCTGACTGTACATCCTTCTTCCTCCATATCTTAGAGTATGATGATGTTTGCTCCTTTCGGTATGGTGCTCGTACTTTGTTCCTGCATTCCTTAGCTATATGTCCAAGCTTGTTACATGCATAACATCTCATATGTTTCATATTCCTTCTATAACAATCAATGGATTTGTGACCAAACATATTTCAAGAAAAACAATATCTCTTAAATTAGCTATAATGTGATGATCTTTCTATGTGATGGTCTTGAACCATTCTACTTCTGCATCAAGCTGCAACATGTCCAAAATTATGACATACGTAACATTCAACATTATTCTTTTGAGGAAATAACCGACCATTACTTCCAGAGTTAGGAGTAATAGAATTTCTTTGAAAAATTTCTTTCCTTGGTTGTTGATGGGATTGACCTCTCATCTCTTTGTTGAGCATTTCATATTTTGTATTAGAGTTCCATGTCATACTAGATTCAGCTTCAACATATTCATGAAAACCAAGACCAATTTTGATAGCAGGAGACCTTTGACTACTAAGAATATCATCCAAGATCTTAGTACTATCTTGAAATCATAAGAGCTTATGCTTTTCTTCTAATTTATCTTTTAGAACATTTACCTCAACCTGATGTTACTCTTCCTTTTCAAGATATTGCTTCTTCATGATTCCTTCGACTTTTCTTCCTTCTTCCAAATAATTTCTTAATTCAAGAACTTCGTTTTCTTGTTTTTCAATAGCTTGGAGTAGTTCTTTATTCTGCTTATTTGATTCTTCAAGATCTTCTTTTAGGGAGAGGATCTTAGCTTCAAGAATTTCATAGTAACTGGATCTATCTCTAAGTTTCTTGATTTTTGTGCTCCTTTCATTTACTTCACTTCTTAGTGATGTCACTTCATCCTGTAGCTTTTGAATTGATCTTCCTTTTCCTTGAATTGCTTCCTTACCCCATTTCCTTCCTTTAGTTGAGATTTTAGTTTGGTAGCTTCTTCTTTGAAGGAACATTCCCTTTTGTCCAATAGATCTTGTTGATCTCTAATTTTGTCCATAAGCCTTTTAAATCCTGCCTCTATTTGATATCTTTCTTCCTCACCCATAAGAGCAAATTCAGTTGTTTCACTATCACTTTCATCATCTTCAAATGGTTGGAGAAATTTATCACCAAAGGATAACAAATTCATACCTGGTAGTTCTTTTGCTTGTTCATCTTCATTCTGAGGTGATTCTGAATCTAAAGAGTTGCTTCCACATATTCCCCAATCAATTCTCCCACTATCATAGTTCCTTTGAGATTTCTTCTTCTGAGGCACTTTCTTCTTTAGCTTCTTTCCCATTGTTCTACAGATCTCCTTCAAGAGATCAAGCTTCTACCAAAGGACCTGCCCCGATACAAATTGTTGGAAATAATACTCAGAGGGGAGGGGTGAATCAGTATTAGCATGTCAATAATATTTCATTTCCATATTCTGATTCATATACGCTACTTCAGTTAATGAAACTTGCGTGTATACACAACTGTATATAAGGAAACTAGCGTATACCCTGTAAAATTATAATCTAGTTAATTCTTCATAAGTTGATCTTTAGTCTGTGCATCAAAACCATATAAATAGTAACCAGGAGCAGTAAAAATAGAATAGACAGTCACACCCATGAACACAAGATATAAGGTGGAAACCCAATGTGGGTGAAAACCACCTGCTGCAATCATCTCTATATTTATTTAATAAGAAACTTCTTTTTAAAATATTTTGTACTGGTGCAATCTTATACCAGTACACAGGATTCTACCTACAGAAGGCTATAACCTTCTCTCGTTCTCCAGCTTCTCCTGGAAGGGAGCTACAACCCCCCTTGCTCTTGTACTGGCTGATATGTTTACTAGTACGTAAGTGCCGACCTACAGAAGACTACAACCTTCTCACTTCCTCCAGGAACCGCGTTTCATAAATTTTCAGACTGGATACTCCTAGAACACAACATCAAAATCAGAAGGCCACGTTTCATCCAATTTTCATACTGGACCCATCAACAACATTGAAGCACAAATCAATCACTACTGCAATACAACCATCAATTACACCTGCATCATCAATCTCCAGAACAATGCATCATCATTGAGAATCTGCTGTAACCTCAAAACCAAATTTCAGAGTGTATAAGCCATTTGGCAGAATCCAACCTGCGTGTATACACAGTTTTTACCAAGGTCAACCAACGTATACATCTGTAAATATTCATTCATATTTTTGAAACTATTCCAGACTTTAGTTATAACCATATCATAATATTTACAGATCAAAACATGATAAAACCATATAAATATTATTCATTCCAAGCCTTAAGATCATGATCCATCATTAGATCTTATCCTCCATCAAGCGCTAAGGTTCATCCTTGGTTTAGATCCAGTTATGCACCATAACACAATAACCTATGTACTAGATCTTGCTCTTCATGAGATATACAATACTTGAGTGCCTTTGCCTAATGATCTCCTCCTCCTTTTATAGTCTTATGCCTTACTCAATACCATGGTCCAAAACCACTTAGAAGCAATACCTTGGACCAAATACCTGGGGTCAACACTTCGGTCAAGATACCTTGAATCAATACCACGGGTCAAAATACCAGGGACCAAATACCACAAACCAAAACCAAGCTTTCCAACATGTACGCACTTTTCCTTGTGTGAAAGTGTGTGTATACGTATATGCGCCTTCTGGACTGCGAAATTGCATGTATACGCGGCTGGGTCAAAGGAGAACCTGTGTATACCCTTCTTTCTTCATTGTGTGTAGCATGAACTATAAATCATCACATCTATAAATGCTATTGTTATGCATTCTGTGACATCTGATATGTCTTCTGTAGATTCATCTAGTTACCATATACAAGAGAGTTGTTCTGCTACAAGTGGGTTGCCATCAGGTACAACACATACATCATAATGTCAACAATATCCCCCTTTGGACTTGATGGCAACCATGTTGGTGTTGATTACTGCAATATGTAGAAACTATTAGAGATAACAAGCAACACCAAAATACTCTCCCCCTTTGACATCAAGGGCAAAGGGCGGACCAGGATATTCTCCCCCTTTGATATCAAGGGCATAGGGATAAATTTTCTGATTAAACTTCCCCTTTGTTCATGCTGAGATGTACTGTATCATCCATGCTCCCCCTGAGCACATGCTATATTCTCTGATATGCTAAAGTGTATTGTCCATGCTCCCCCTGACTGTAAGCAAGGTATGCAAAAAGATGTTCTACAAGAAGAACATGACTCTATACATCATACATGACTTTCCTATCACCAAAGACTCATACATACATCCATCTCCCAACCAAGTGGGGATATACCAAGATTGACTCATCCACCCAACCAAGTTGGGATATACCAAATGTTTATACATGATAGAATAAGAACATTATATCGTCCATCCCATGCATAGTGGGAATATGTCGTTTCATGACCTTGACATTAAAAAGATATACATGACATAGAGACCAAATATCTAAAACAAAAACCATGATACTCTTCAACAAATATCATACACCATGTATGATCTGCTCCATAAGCATATGTCAATAGCATCCAGACCACCAACCTGTATATGTCCATCATTAGTTCCTTGTGACAAAGAATGTCTTCATATAGATATCAACTCATCTTCTTGATCTCATCAAGATCAACTTGCTTCATTTTCATAACCTTAGGAAAATGTCATGTCTCCAAGTGGTAGCTCCAAGTCATTCACATCATATCATATGTATGTGAAAATATCATAGTCATCATCATTATCAAGAACTGCACGATCTTTCTACAAGAAACTTCAATGTATCAATCATGTATCATCACTAGAGATCATCCCACATATGATACGCATCAACCATGATAATCAACATATTTGAGTGTCAACTTATCATCATAAGGTAAGAAGTCATCATCATTAAGTGATTAAGTAAGCCATGTCTTTGAATAGCTATGTCTGCACCATTCTCTTGCCCAACCAACAATATGCAACTTAAATAATTATCTATGTATCCATCATACTGTATATCCATCAAAGAGATATCAATATGTATCTTGATATCATCAATAGAAACAATCCTCAACCATGTGAGAACCAATAACCATAGAAATCCTGTATCATAACTGTATTATATGATCTTTAGAAGGCATGATGATAGCAACATGAAAGAAATGAGTGGCTCATCATTAAATAATGAAGATGTATACTCAAGATTTGTACTTCTCCTTGTCCTTATGAGGATCATCATGTAAGAAATATATATGAATATATGCATAATCAACGAATCATCCACAATCATCCATGAATCTGATCTGAAACCCAACTATGTGACGCTCAAGTATCATATGAGATTTTATCATGGGTAACTCATAACCGTAACATAGAAATATGTATCATTTAGCCATATAAACATCATAATCATTGATTAGGTACCAAAGACTTCTAAACATAATGCCAACAATGCTTTATTAGAAGCATAACATGTTCTCCCCCTGAACATGTTCCATCTGTTCACTATCAGATCTGATCATGCACATATCAACAAGAAGTATCAAGGCATCATCAACAATCAGATATACATCAAGTTAACTTGTGATGATAAAAAACAACATCTTATGAGTATCAATATATTTCCACACATTATTAGTAGATTGTAACTATCATTAAATAGAGAAATAATTGACTGAACCATATCAGATCCTTTTTCTTGAGTCTGTCCCACAACTTTTCCTCAACCCAACATATACGTGACTGTGCAGTGTCTAGCTCGCGTATATACGCGACATTTCTTCATGAAACTTGCGTATGAGATTTAGAACACTGAAGTTTCACACATTCAGCTCCCTCTGAGTTTGTAATGTCTGTACATTGTGCCGTGCCACATCTTTCTGACTGTACATCCTTCTTCTACCATATCTTCGAGTATGATGATGTTTTCTCGTTTCGGTATGGTGCCCGTACTTTGTTCCTGCATTCCTTAGCTATATGTCCAAGCTTGTTACATGCATAACATCTCATATGTTTCATATTCCTTCTATAACAGTCAATGGCTTTGTGACCAAACATATTGCAAGCAAAAAAATATCTCTTAAAGTACCTGGAATGTGATGATCTTTCTATGTGATGGTCTTGAACCATTCTACTTCTGCATCTGGCTACAACACATCCAAAATTATGACATACATAACATTCAACATTATTCATTTGAGGAAATAACTGACTATCACTTCCATAGTTAGGCGTAATAGATTTTCTTTGAAGAATTTCTTTCCTTGGTTGTTGATGGGAATGACCTCTCATCTCTTTGTTGAGCATTCCATATTTTGTATTAGAGTTCCTTGTCTTACTAGATCCACCTTCAACATATTCATGAAAACCAGGACCAGTTTCGATAGCAGGAGATCTTTGACTACTAAGAATATCATCCAAGATCTTAGTACTATCTTGAAATCGTAAGAGCTTATCCTTTTCTTCTAATTTATCTTTTAGAACATTTACCTCATCCTGATGTTGCTCTTCCTTTTCAAGATACTACTTCTTCATGATTCCTTCAGCTTTTCTTCCTTCTTTTAATTCAAGAACTTTGTTTTCTTGTTTTTCAAGAGCTTGGAGTAGTTCTTTATTCTGCTTATTTGATTCTTCAAGATCTTCTTTTAGGGAGAGGATCTTATCTTCAAGGCTTTCATAGTAACTGGATCTATCTTTGAGTTTCTTGATTGTTGTGCTCCTTTCATTTACTTCACTTCTTAATGATGTCACTTCATCCTATAGCTTTTGACATTGATCTTCCTTTTCCTTGAATTGCTTCCTTACCCTTTTTCCTTCCTCTAGTTGAGCTTTTAGTTTGATACCTTCTTTGAAGGCACATTCCCTTTTGTCCAATAGATCTTGTTGATCTCTAATTTTGTCCGTAAGCCTTTTAAATTCTACCTCTATTTGATATCTTTCTTCCTCACCCATAAGAGCAAATTCAATTGTTTTTCTATCACTTTCATCATCTTCAAATGGATGGAGAAATGTATCACCAGAGGATAACAAATTCATACCTGATAGTTCTTTTACTTGTTAATCTTCATTCTTAGGTGATTTTAAATCTGAAGAGTTTCTTCCACATATTCCCTAATTGATTCTCCCACTTTCATAGTTCCTTTGAGATTTCTTCTTCTTCTGAGGCGCTTTCTTCTTTAGCTTCTTTCCCATTGATCTAAAGATCTCCTTCAAGCACTCAAGCTTCTACCAAAGGACCTGCTCTGATACCAATTGTTGGAAATAATACTGAGAGGGGGGGGGG
>APFE030668827.1:172570-193503 GCA_000404065.3 Pinus taeda | reverse complement strand
GAATCAGTATTAGCAAGTAAATAATATTTCATTTCCATATTCTAATTCATATATGCTACTTCAGTTAATGAAACTTGCGTGTATACGCAACTGTATATAAGGCAACTAGCGTATACCCTGTAAACTTATAATTTAGTTAATTCTTCATAAGTTGATCTTTAATCTGTGCATCAAAACCATATAAACAATAACTAGGAGAAGTAAAAACAGAACAAACAGTCACACACATGAACACAAGATAAAACGTGGAAACCCAATGTGGGTGAAAACCAATTGTTGTAATCGTCTCTATCTTTCTTTTAATAAGAAACTTCTTTTTACAATATTTTGTACTGGTCCAGTCTTATACGAGTACGCAGCCTTCTACCTGCAAAAGGCTACAACCTTCTATCATTCTCCAGCTTCTCCTGGAAGGAGCTACAACCCCCCTTACTCTTGTACTGGCTGATATGTCTACCAGTACCTAGGTGCTAGCCTACAGAAGGCTACAACCTTCTCACTTCCTCCAGGGACCGCATTTCATGAATTTTCAGACTGGATACTCCTGGAACACAACATCAAAATCTGAAGGCCTCGTTTCATCCAATTTTCATACTAGACCCATCAACAACATTGAAGCACAAATCAATCACTATTGCAATACAACCATCAACTACACCTGCATCATCAATCTCCAGAACATTGCATCATCATTCAGAATCTGTTGTAACCTCAAAACCAAACTTCAGAGTGTATATTCCATTTGGTAGAATCGAACTTGCGTGTGTACATAATTTTTACCAAGGTCAACCAGCTTATACATCTGTAAATATTCATTCATAATTTGTAACTATTCCAAACTTCAGTTATAACCAGATCATAATATTTACAGATCAAAACACGATCAAACCATATAAAGACTATTCATTCCAAGCCTTAAGATCCTGATCCATCATTAGACCTTATCCTCCATCAAGCACTAAGGTTCATCCTTGGTTCAGATCCAACTATGCAGCATAACCCAATAACCTGTAAACTAGATATTGCTCTTCATTAGATAGACAATACTTGAGTGCCTTTGCCTAATGATCTCCTCCTCCTTTTATAGTCTTAGGCCTTACTCAATACCATGGTCCAAAACCACTTAGAAGCAATACCTTGGACCAAATACCTGGGGTCAACACTTTGGCCAAGATACCTTGGATCAATACCACGGGTCAAAATACTAGGGACCAAATACCACGGACCAAAACCAAGTTTTCCAACGTGTACGCGCTTTTCCTTGCGTGAAAGTGCGTGTATATGCATACACGCCTTTTGGACTACGAACCCACGTGTACACGCGGCTAGGTCAAAGGAGAACATGCGTATACCCTTCTTTCTTCATTATGTGTAGCCTGAACTGTAAATCATCACATCTATAAATGCTATTGTTATGCATTCTGTGACATCTGATATGCCTTCTGTAGATTCATCTAATTACCATATACAAGATAGTTGTTCTACTACAAGTGGGTTACCATCAAGTACAACACATACATCATAATGCCAACAATCTCCCCGTTTGGACTTGATGGCAACCATGTTGGTGTCGATAACTGCAATATGTAGAAATTCTTAGAGATAAAAAGCAACACCAAAATACTCTCCCCCTTTGACATCAAGGGAAAAGGGCAGACCAGGATATTCTCCCCCTTTGATATCAAGGGCATAGGGATGAATTTTCTGATTAAAATCCACCTTTGTTCATGCTGAGATGTACTGTATCATCCATGCTCCCCCTGAGCACATGCTGAATTCTCTGATATGCTGAAGTGTACTATCCATGCTCCCCCTGGCTGTAAGCAAGGTCCGCAAAACGATGTTCTACAAGAAGAACATGACTCTATAGATCATACATGACTTCCCTATCATCAAAGACTCATACATACATCCATCTCCCAACCAAGTGGGGATATACCAAGATTGACTCATCCACCCAACCAAGTTGGGATATACCAAATGTTTATACATGACAAAATAAGAACATTATATCATCCATCCCATGCATAGTGGGAATAGGTCTTTTCATGACCTTGAAATTAAAAATATATACATGACATAGAGACCAAATATCTAAAACAAAGCCCATGATACTCTTCAACAACTATCATACACCATGTATGATCTGCTCCATAAGCATCTGTCAACAACATCCAGACCAACAACTTGTATATGTCCATCATTAGTTCCTTGTGACAAAGGATGTCTGCATATAGATATCAACTCATCTTCTTGATCTCATCAAGATCAATTTGCTTCGTTTTCATAACCTTAGGCAAATTTCATATCTCCAAGCGGTAGCTCCAAGTTATTCACATCATATCATATGTATGTGAAAATATCATAGTCATCATCATTATCAAGAATTGCATGATATTTCTACAAGAACCTTCAATATATCAATCATGTATCATCACTAGAGATCATCCCACATCTGATATGCATCAACCATGATAATCAACATATGTGAGTATCAAACTATCATCGTAAGGTAAGAACTCATCATCATTAAGTGATTAAGTAAGCCATGTCTTCGAATAGCTATGTCTACACCATTCTCTTGGCCAACCAACAATATGAAACTTAAGTAATTATCTATGTATCCATCATACTGTATATCCATCAAAGAGATATCAATATGTATCTTGATATCATCAATAACAACAATCCTCAACCATGTGAGAAGCAAGAACCATAGGAATCCTGTATCATAACTGTACTATATGATCTTTAGAAGGCATGATGACAATAGCATGAAAGAAATGAGTGGATCATCATTAAATAATGAAGATGTGTACTCAAGATTTGTACTTCTCCTTGTCCTTATGAGGATCATCATGTAAGAAATATATATGGCTATATGCATCATCAACGAATTATCCACAATCATCCATGAATCTGATCTGAAACCGAACTATGTGACCCCCAAGTATCATATGAGATTTAATCATGGGTAACTCATAACCGTAACATAGAAAGATGTATCATTTAGCCATATAAACATCATCATCATTGATTAGGTACCAAAGACTTCTAAACTTAATGCCAACAATGCTTTATTAGAAGCATAGCATGTTCTCCCCCTGAACCTGTTCCATCTGTTCACTGTTAGAGATGATCATGCACATATCAGCAAGAAGTATCAAGGAATCATTAACAATCAGATATACATCAAGCTAACTTGTGAGGACGAGAAACAACATCTTATGAGTATCAATATATTTCCACACATTATCAATAGATTGTAACCATCATGAAACAGAGAAATAATTGATTGAACCATATCAGATCCTTTTTCTTGAGTCTGTCCCACAACGTTTCCTCAAAATAACATATACGGGACTGTGGTGTCTAACTCGCGTATATATGCACCATCTCTTCATGAAAATTGCGTATGAGATTTATAATGCTGAAGTTCCACACTTTTAGATCCCTTTGAGTCTGCAATGACTGTACATTGTTCTGTGCCACGTATTTCTGATGTACATCCTTCTTCTTCCATATCTTCGAGTATGATGATGTTTTCTCATTTCGGTATGGTGCCCGTACTTTGTTCCTGCATTTCTTAGCTATATTTCCAAGCTTGTTACATGCATAACATCTCATATGTTTCATATTCCTTCTATAACAGTCAATGGCTTTGTGACCAAACATATTGCAAGCAAAACAATATGTCACTTCATCCTATGGCTTTTGACATTGATCTTCCTTTTCCTTGAATTGCTTCCTTACCTTGTTTCCTTCCTCTAGTTGAGATTTTAGTTTGGTAGCTTCTTCTTTGAAGGCACATTACCTTTTGTCCAATAGATCTTGTTGATCTCTAATTTTGTCTGTATGCCTTTTAAATTCTGCCTCTATTTGATATCTTTCTTCCTCATCCATAAGAGAAAATTCAGTTGTTTCGTTATCAATTTCATCATCTTCAAATGGATGGAGAAATGTATCACCAGAGGATAAAAAATTCACACCTGATAGTTCTTTTGCTTGTTCATCTTCATTCTGAGGTGATTCTGAATCTGAAGAGTTGCTTCCACATATTCCCCAATCGATTCTCCCAATGTCATAGTTCCTTTGAGATGTCTTCTTCTTTTGAGGTGCTTTCTTATTTAGCGTCTTTCCCATTGTTCTACGGATCTCCTTCAAGTGACCAAGCTTCTACAAAAGGACCTGCTCCGATACCAATTGTTGGAAATAATACTGAAAGGGGGGGGGGGGGTGAATCAGTACTAGCAAGTCAATAATATTTCATTTCCATATTCTAATTCATATACGCTACTTCAGTTAATGAAACTTGCGTGTATACTTAATTGTATATAAGGCAACTAGCGTATACCGTGTAAACTTATAATTTAGTTAATTCTTCATAAGTTAATCTTTAATCTGTGCATCATAACGATATAAATAATAACCAGGAGGAGTAAAAACAGAACAGACATTCACACACATGAACAAAAGATATAAGGTGGAAAGCCAATGTGGGTGAAAACCACCTGTTGCAATCGTCTCTATCTTTCTTTTAATAAGAAACTTCTTTTTACAATATTTTGTATTGGTGCAGTCTTATACCAGTACGCAGGCTTCTACCTGCAGAAGGCTACAACCTTGTCTCGTTCTCCAGCTTCTCCTAGAAGGGAGCTACAACCCCCTTTCCTCTTGTACTGGTTGATATGTTAACCAATACGTAGGTGTCTGCTTCCCTTCTCACTTCCTCCAGGGACCGCGTTTCATAAATTTTCAGATTGGATACTCCTGGAACACAACATCAAAATCTGAAGGCCACATTTCATCCAATTCTGATACTGGACCCATCAACAACATTGAAGCACAAATCAATCACTATTGCAATACAACCATCAACTACACTTGCATCATCAATCTCCAGAACACTGCATCATCATTCAAAATCTACTGTAACTTCAAAACCAAACTTCAGAGTGTATACACTATTTGGAAGAATCTAACCTGCCTGTATACGCAGTTTTTACCAATGTCAACCAACGTATACATCTGTAAATATTAATTCATAATTTTGCAACTATTCTAGACTTCAGTTATAACCAGATCATAATATTTATAGATCAAAACATGATCAAACCATATAAAGATTATTCATTCCAAGCTTTACGATCTCGATCCATCATTAGATCTTATCCTCCATCAAGTGCTAAGGTTCATCCTTGGTTCAGATCCAGCTATGCACCATAACCCAATAACCTGTATACTAGATCTTGCTCTTTATTAGATATACAATACTTGAGCGCCTTTGCATAATGATCTCCTCCTCCTTTTATAGTCTTAGGCCTTACTCAATACCATGGTCCAAAACCACTTAGAAGCAATACCTTGGACCAAATACTTGGGGTCAACACTTCGGTCAAGATACCTTGGATCAATACCATGGGTCAAAATACCAGGGACCAAATACCACGGACCAAAACCAAGTTTTCCAACATGTACACAGTTTTCCTTGCGTGAAAGTGTGTGTATACGCATACACGCCTTCTGGACTACGAACCCACGTGTATACGCGACTGGGTCAAAGGAGAGCCTGCGTATACTCTTCTTTCTTCATTCTGTGTAGCCTGAATTGTAAATCATCACATCTATAAATGCTATTGTTATGCATTCTGTGACATCTGATATGTCTTCTGTAGATTCATGTAGTTACCATATACAAGAGAGTTGTTCTGCTACAAGTGGGTTTCCATCAAGTACAACACATACATCATAGTTCCAATAATCTCCCCCTTTGGACTTGATGGCAACTATGTTGGTGTTGATTACTGCAATATGTAGAAACAGTTAGAGATAACAAATAATACCAAAATACTCTCCCCCTTTGACATCAATGGCAAAGGGCAGACCAGGATATTCTCCCCCTTTAATATCAAGGGCATAGGGCTGAATTTTCTGATTAAACTCCCCCTTTGTTCATGCTGAGATGTACTGTATCATCCATGCTCCCCCTGAGCACATGCTTAATTCTATGATATGTTGAAGTGTACTATCCATGCTCCCCCTGACTGTAAACAAGGTCTACAAAAAGAAGTTCTACAAGAAGAACATGACTCTATACATCATGCATGAGTTTCCTATCACCAAAGGCTCATACATACATCCATATCCCAACCAAGTGGACATATACCAAGATTGACTCATCCACCCAACCAAGTGGGGATATACCAAATGTTTATACATGACAGAATAAGAACATTACATCATCCATCCCATGCATAGTGGGAATAGGTTGTTTCATGACCTTGACATTAAAAAGATATACATGACATAGAGACCAAATATTTAAAACAAAAACCATCATAGTCTTCAACAACTATCATACACCATGTATGATCTGCTCCATAAGCATCTATCAACAACATCCAGACCAGCAACATGTATATGTTCATCATTAGTTCCCTGTGACAAAGAATGTCTGCATATTGATATCAACTCATCTTCTTGATCTCATCAAGATCAACTTGCTTCGTTTTCATAACCTTAGGCAAATGTCATATCTCCAAGTGGTAGCTCCAAGTCATTCACATCATATCATATGTATGTGAAAATATCATAGTCATCATCATTATCAAGAATTGCACGATCTTTCTACAAGAACCTTCAATATATCAATCATGTATCATCACTAGAGATCATCCCACACCTGATACACATCAACCATGATAATCAACATATGTGAGTATCAACCTATCATCATAAGGTAAGAAGTCATCATCATTAAGTGATTAGGTAAGCCATGTCTTTGAATAGCTATATCTGCACCATTCTCTTGGCCAACCAACAATATGCAACTTCAGTAATTATCTATGTATCCATCATACTGTATATCCATCAAAGAGATATCAATATGTATCTTGATATCATCAATAACAACAATCCTCAACCATGTGAGAACCAAGAACCATAGGAATCCTGTATCATAACTGTACTATATGATCTTTAGAAGGCATGATGACAGCAACATGAAAGAAATGAGTGGCTCATCATTAAATAATGAAGATGTGTACTCAAGATTTGTACTTCTACTTGTCCTTATGAGGATCATCATGCAAGCAATATATATGACTATATGCATCATCACCAAATCATCCACAATCATCCATGAATCTGATCTAAAACCCAACTATGTGACCCCCAAGTATCATTTGAGATTTTATCATGGGTAACTCATAACCGTAACATAGCAAGATGTATAATTTAGCCATATAAACATCATCATCATTGATTAGGTACCAAAGAAACATAATGCCAACAATGCTTTATTAGAAGCATAACATGTTCTCCCCCTGAACCTGTTCCATATATTCACTGTCAGATTTGATCATGCACATATCAGCAAGAAGTATCAAGGCATCATCAACAATCAGATATACATCAAGTTAACTTGTGAGGATAAAAAAAAATCTTATGAGTATCAATATATTTCCACACATTATTAGTAGATTGTAACCATCATTAAGTAGAGAAATAATTGACTGAACCATATCAGATCCTTTTTCTTGAGTCGGTCCCACAGCTTTTCCTCAAACTAACATATACTCGACTGTGTAGTGTCTAACTCGCGTCTATACGCGACATCTCTTCATGAAACTTGCATATGAGATTTAGAACACTGAAGTTTCACCCTTTAAACTCCCTCTGAGTCTGTAATGTCTGTACATTGTGCTGTTCCACATTTTTCTGACTATACATCCTTCTTCTTCCATATCTTCGAGTATGATGATGTTTTCTCCTTTCGGTATGGTGCCCGTACTTTGTTCCTGCATTCCTTAGCAATATGTCCAAGCTTGTTACATGCATAACATCTCATATGTTTCATATTACTTATATAGCAATCAATGGCTTTGTGACCAAACATATTGAAAGCAAAAAAATATCTCTTAAAGTACCTCGAATGTGATGATCTTTCTATGTGACAGTCTTGAACCATTCTACTTCTGCATCTGGCTGCAACATGTCCAAAATTATGACATACATAACATTCAACATTATTCATTTGAGGAAATAACCGAATATCACGTACAAAGTTAGGAGTAATAGATTTCTTTGAAGAATTTCTTTCCTTGGTTGTTGATGGGATTGACCTCTCATCTCTTTGTTGAGCATTTCATATTTTGTATTAGAGTTCCTTGTCTTACTAGATTCACCTTCAACATATTCATGAAAGCCAAGACCAGTTTTGATAGTAGGAGACCTTTGACTACTAAGAATATCATCCAAGATCTTAGTACTATCTTGAAATCGTAAGAGCTTATCCTTTTCTTCTAATTTATCTTTTAGAACATTTACCTCAACCTGATGTTTCTCTTCCTTTTCAAGATACTGCTTCTTCATGATTCCTTCAACTTTTCTTCCTTCTTCCAACTGATGTCTTAATTCAAGAACTTCGTTTTCTTGTTTTTCAAGAGCTTGGAGTAGTTCTTTATTATGCTTATTTGATTCTTCAAGATCTTCTTTTAGCGAGAGGATCTTAGCTTCAAGACTTTCATAGTAACTAGATCTATCTTTGAGTTTCTTTATTGTTGTGCTCCTTTCATTTACTTCACTTCTTAATGATGTCACTTCATCCTGTAGCTTTTGACATTGATATTCCTTTTCCTTGAATTGCTTCCTTACCCTATTTCCTTCATCTAGTTGAGCTATTAGTTTGGTAGCTTCTTCTTTGAAGGCACTTACCCTCTCATCCAATAGATCTTGTTGATCTCTAATTTTGTCCATAAGCCTTTTAAATTCTACCTCTATTTAATATCTTTCTTCCTCACCCATAAGAGAAAATTCAGTTGTTTCGCTATCACTTTCATCATCTTCAAATGGATGGAGAAATGTATCACCAGAGGATAACAAATTCAGACCTGATAGTTCTTTTTCTTGTTCATCTTCATTCTGAGGTGATTCTGAATCTGAAGAGTTGCTTCCACATATTCCCCAATCGATTTCCCACTCTCATAGTTCCTTTGAGATGTCTTCTTCTTCTGAGTCACTTTCTTCTTTAGCTTCTTTCCCATTGTTCTATGGATCTCCTTCAAGCGATCAAGCTTCTTCCAAAGGACCTGCTCTGATACCAATTGTTGGAAATAATACTGAAAGCGGGGGGGGGGGGGGAATCAGCATTAGCAAGTCAATAATATTTCATTTCTATATTCTAATTCATATACGCTACTTCCGTTAATGAAACTTGCGTGTATACGCAACTGTATATAAGGCAACTAGCGTATACCCTGTAAACTTATAATTTAGTTAATTCCTCATAAGTTGATCTTTAATCTGTGCATCAGAACCATATAAACAGTAACCAGGAGTAGTAAAAATAGAACAAATAGTCACACACATGAACACAAGATATAAGGTGGAAAGCCAATGTGGGTGAAAACCACCTGATGCATTCGTCTCTTTCTTTAATAATAAACTTCTTTCTACAATATTTTGTACTAGTGCAGTCTTATACCAGTACGTAGGCTTCTACCTGCAGAAGGCTACAACCTTATCTCGTTCTCCAGATTCTCCTGGAAGGGAGCTACAACCCCCCTTGCTCTTGTACTCGCTGATATGGTTACCAGTGCATAGGTGCCAGCCTACATAAGGCTACAACCTTCTCACTTCATCCAGGGACCGCGTTTCATAAATTTTCAGACTGGATACTCCTGGAACACAACATCAAAATCTGAAGGCCACGTTTCATCCAATTTTCATACTGGACCCATCAACAACATTGAAGCACAAATCAATCACTATTGCTATACAACCATCAACTACACTTGCATCATCAATCTCCAGAAAACTGCATCATCATTCAGATTTTGCTGTAACCTCAAAACCAAACTTCAGAGTGTATACGCTATTTGGCAGATTCCAACTTGTGTATATACGCAATTTTTACCAAGGTCAACCAGCGTATACATCTGTAAATATTCATTCATAATTTTGCAACTATTCCAGACTTTAGTTATAACTAGATCATAGTATTTATAGATCAAAACATGATCAAACCATATAAATATTATTCATTCCAAGCCTTATGATCTTGATCCATCATTAGATCTTATCCACCATCGAGCGTTATGGTTCATCCTTGGTTTAGATCCAGCTATGCACCATAACCCAATAACCTGTATACTAAATCTTGCTCCTCATTAGATATACAATACTTGAGTGCCTTTGCCTAATGATCTCCTCCTCCTTTTATAGTCTTAGGCCTTACTCAATACCATGGTCTAAAACCACTTAGAAGCAATACCTTGGACCAAATACATGGAGTCAACACTTTGGTCAAGATACCTTGGATCAATACCATGGGTCAAAATACCAGGGACCAAATAACATGGACCAAAACCAAGTTTCCAACATGTATGCACTTTTCCTTGCGTGAAAGTTCGTGTATACGCATACGCGCCTTCTGGACTGCGAACTCGTGTGTATACATGGCTGGGTCAAAGGAGAACCTGTGTATACCCTTATTTCTTCATTTTGTGTACCCTGAACTATAAAGCATCACATCTATAAATGCTATTGTTATGCATTCTGTCACATCTGATATGTCTTCTGTAGATTTATCTAGTTACCACATACAAGAGAGTTGTTCTGCTACAAGTGGGTTTCCACCAAGTACAACACATACATCATAATGCTAACATTTAATATTTAATAGTATGTGATTCGGCATGTACAACAAAAATATCAGCATCTTCTTTTTACTCATTTTCCATTCTTAACATTTCTACTTGTTCACATAGATTGCTAAGAATTTATGTTTTAAAGTTATCAAGCAAATTTCCAAGTTCAGCTTGACTTACCAATAATGATGTTGATTTACTTACTCTTTCCCTTCCTCTTGATATGTGTTTGCATGTTTCACAATTTTTTTTAAATGATAATTGGTATACATCACCTTTTCTCATGAGATCAAGGAGATCAATCCACTCATCCCTAATTGTTCTAAGTAAGAGGGTTTTTAGTGTGTGAGATCATAAATGATGTAATTTTTCCCTCTTAACGTTATATATGAACCTCTCTATTAGATCCTCAAGGCTCTCATCTTCTTTTTGAATCATTCTAAATATTTATTCTTTAAGATCATGATATTTATATTTTTGTAGAAATATTTTTGCATATAATTCCATGATATTATTGAATTAGTCTCTAAACTAATGAACCATTTAAGAGCTCTATCATCCAATGTTGCTGGAAATAATCTCAACTTTTGAACGTTTAATAAGTAAACATAAGATCTACAAACAATTTCAAATTCAAAGAGAAAGGTTTATGGATCCTCTGACCTCATACCATGTGTTAGAGTCGGTCTAGTTATCCCTCCATCAGAGATCAAAGCTCTTTTTTGCATTTCATGTTTTAGGTGTCCCACCAGTTTTCATCAGTTGCATCTCGTTAGGCATGTCATAACTCTGATGGAGTGGTCTGTGTCATTCATTCCCCTCGTGCATATCACTGCTGGTTCAGGATAAGTCATAAAGCTTCACAAGTCATTTTAGTCATATTTTAAATTTTTAGGTCTAGGTCTAGGGTTTGAGTTAATTTAGTCTTGAAAAGTCTTAGAAGACCAGCAAGCAAGAGGGATGTCTTAGATAGATCATCACTTCAATAAATTTCACCATTGTACAGCTGAATAAGGACTTCTCTTCAAAACTCTGTTTTGAAGACAAGTCGCCACCTCATTTTTGTAAAAATTGTAAAAATTTTTAGTTCTTCAATTGTTCAAGTGTAGCCCTGGTCTCCTTTGCTGAAGCATATCAGAGCTATCCCTGCAAAAAATTATCAGAGAAAATCATCATTTCAACCTATTTTATGAATTAAACCAAAAAGGTCAGAGCCTATTAATTTTGAAAAAAGTGTCAACAACCAAACATAAGAAAAATGGGTTTTCATAGACCAAAAATCAAAATGGATGCTATATCAAGTCATTTCTCCTCATTTGCAACCTATTACACATTTTGAGAGCTAAGAGTATCATTCAAGGGTGATTTTGCAAGTTTGAGGCAAGTTTGTGAGTATTTGGGTCAGCTCCAGGGCGCACGACGCATCAGCATAGGCGCGCGGTGCATCAGTAGCGCGCGGCGCATCAGGCCACTTTTTCCTGTGTAATTTAACACAGGTGCGACGCACTCAGAGCGCGCGGTGCGTTGGGTAAAGCGCACAGCCCATAGGGTTTGTGCCTGCAAATTCACCAAGAAATCGCTCAATTACCTCTCCTCACGCCTAAATTCTCAGGTAGGCCTGCAATCATGACTTGGTTTTGTTTTTGGATGGTGTATATGAAGAAATTAGCTTCTCTTTGTCATGAAAACCAAGTGTACAAAATCCTCCATGTTCATCAAATTGCTATAAGGTTTCAAGTGCAAAGTTTGCTGTAGGGTTTTAAAAAAATTATTGTTGCCAAGGCTTCTTTTTCCCTTGTTTCACATTTCCTATATTCCCCAAACTATTTTTCCCAATTATTCCTTATCAAACTCTTTATCTTCCTCTCTCAAAACCCTAAACTCTCCCTTTTCCTATAACCATATGATCCCTACCTTATTTCAAAGCCTAAAACATTTCTATGCCCCTTTCCCTTCCCTAATTTCCTCATTTTATTTCCATTGTTCCCATTTCCCTAATGCTTCCCTTTTCCTAACAATTCCCCTTCATTTATGTCCCCTTGGTTACAACATTTTTATAAAGAGACAAAAAGTCAACAGTCAAATTTTGGCACGCAGTTTTATATAAGCAAATATATATATTCCAGCCACCTCGTTGTTAGAGAACATGTCAGAGACTGAGTCAATATATGAGCAGGATTATGATAGTGACTCTACACCGGAGGTCAATGTGCCTAATGTGCCACAGAGGTATCACAGGGGTGGCAAGAGCGGACAACATGTTAGGGAGGAGCCTACCTCTTTGGCTCAATTGCAAGCTTGCCCGCTTGCAATGGATTGTTTTCGGTGCCTAACATGTTATCAATATTGTGAGATGATCTCACAAACTCAGCATCATCGGGAACTGGTCCATCTATTTGTCCTTAACTTACAAGATGGTCATGTGAACCTTTCTGGAGTGGATTTCACTTTGTCACCCGACACTATTTCTCAGGCCACCGGGATACCAAATGTGAGGGAGGAATGGAGTAAACGCCAGATGTTGGACAGATATTATTATGAGCCATATGTCATGCCCGCATATATCAGACACTTGAGCGCGGCCTTTCCTTTCAGATACCTGAAAGATGAGTTTCCACCATTGATGAAACTCATCATTCAGTATTTCAGCTATGAGGGAAGATTTTCACGTCTCTATGCGTACCATGTACGCTTGTTGATGCATTTCACACGGGTACGTATGATGAGCATTCCATTTTTTATGTGCCGAAACATAGAGAGGATGGTACCCTTAGTACAGAGGAAGACCCCGACACATCAGCACAGGAGTATATATCACTATGCATTGATCAAAATCATAGTGATGCATCAGTTGGCACAACAGGGTATTGCTTGGGAGGATTTCATCTCCCGTGATTTCTTTTCCGTGCTACATCCTCCTCCAGAGATCGTCCATGATGAGGGAGGGCCTTCACAGCAGTTTGACATTCACGAGACCAAGCATGTTGATGCTCCAGCATATGTGACATATCAGAAAGGCCCCAGGGCCTTATTTGCAGTTGCACGACGAGTACTTTCTCCACTCGAGGTGGAAGGGGTCTCGTTGACATCATCAGCAGAGCGAGTGTTATCTCCACATCATGTGGAAGGGGTCTCGCTTCCATATACATCACAGGTACAGAGTCAGAACAGGGGCAAGAGACCCACGGTTGATGAGGGTCCTTTAGGAGTTCAGGATACTGGTATCATTGATGTTGATGCTAGTTCGCCCAACTCAGAGCTTAAAGAGATTATCCGAGAGCAAAGGGCCAAGAATGAGTCACTACAAAAGAAATTGCAGATGGCTAAATGGGTGATCAACTACTTAGAGTAGCGCAACAAGTAGTTGGAGGATGAGCATGAACTTTATGAGCTGCACAAGATTCGGGAAGACCGGGAATTGGCTCGTAAGAGACCCGGTGATTTGACACCTATTGATCGGGAATCAAAGCTCATCCGGGTGAACACTCACTTGCAAAAGTTGTTGGAGAAGGAAAACAGGGACAAGGACATGCTTCGCCACATGAAGACTCACTATTGGGCTCGCATGCATGTTTGCAAAGCGAGAATGAAGGTCCTCAAAAGGTGTTTGAGCAAAGCACAAAAACAACGCAAAAGGCCTAATCCGCTTCGGGTTCTGGCCGAGGCTTCACTAGTTGAGCATGATACATGATAGAGGGTCTTCACTCCAATTTTTGGCAAATTTGGACAAAATTTTGTCGTTTCAGAATTTTGGCTTGCAAAACAGGTTTTTGGGTTCTATGCGCCGCGCTCAGCACGCGACCCACAAAATGGAGAGGTCCAAATCACAGGTGGCTTACATTTTTTCATTTTTCATGATGAAATACACATGCTTAGCAATTTCCAAGGCATTTCATCAAGTTTTGGGTGATCAAAAGCTAAACAAACATCATGAAAATCACCTTTCTGCCACTTTTTGCACCAGCAGGAAGTACTTCTGGGAGAATCCACTTTTGGAGGGTCAAATGGAGACCAAATTGGAAAATTCTACTTGGGTTGGAAATTATACTTTCAGGCCTTTCCAACAAGCCCACTTGAGCTCAATTTGTATGTTGGGAAGTGCCTCAAAAGTAGCTGCAAAAGTGCGCGGTGCACAGGGCTCAGGGGCGCGGCGCACAAGGTGTTTTGGCTCAGTTTTCTTCCTGAGCTCAACCAATCAAGCCAGTTTCACCTGTTTTGACTTGTGATGGGATTTTTCACCCTCCTTGATGTAATTATTGGATATTTATGTTGTTATGACACGTATTTACCTTTTCTAGATGATTCATTCATAAAATAGCAAAAATGTAACGAATGAATTGGTTTCCTAGCTTATAGAAGCAAGTTGTTTTGACTGCCTAGATTGTAGTGCTTAGTTTAGAATTGGTTGAAACAACTCCTAGGATGATGAGCTCGACCCCTAGAAGCAAGGGAATGTGTTAGCTTTCCTATATTATGTATTTTCTTAGTCATTTTCAGGGTTGGACTCTTAGGATAGCTTGAGACTATATTATACATATCTTATGAACATTTTTGGCAAAGGAAAGACCAGGGTTTTGCAGCATTATTTGGGATCCATGTGGCTTTATGTGTTGATGGTGTGTTTCTCTCAGTACTTGTAAGTTGTGTATGTGCATCATTATCTCTATTGAATCTTCTGTTATTAAACAAATGAAGTGTTAAGGTAGAATCCATGAAATTGCTATGCACTGCCTTTAAATTTGTTTAATCTTTTATGTTTTCTTCACTTTAAGGAGAATCCTTGAGACCCCTTGCTCTCCTTAGCCCCTCACCAGTCCGATCTACTCATCTCACCTGGTTTAAGGCATCAAAACTATCGCCTATCTTTCCCCAAGTGGACCTCTGCAAAAACTGTGCCTCATCCCCGCACCCAAATTTGCCTATCCCTTGAATTCAACAAAATTATCAAAACCCAATTGAAAACTCTTTGTACTTCATACCTAGCCTAAAATTAGTCATCAATTCGGTCATCTCGAGCTATTTCGATTATCTTTTGCCGAGTTTGACCCGGAGAGAGCCCTCTCCTGTCCTCGTAGGGCTAGCTACGAGGCTGAGCGTGGTTTGATGTGGCCTTGAGTCTTGCCTTATTTCAGCCTAAGGTAGATTTGAGTGCTAACAAGAAGAATCTTCTTATGATTCTTTCAGTTCTTCTTCTGCAGAAGAACTCCATGCACATATACAACAATATTTAGATTCCGACTCCTCAGAATGCTTATGTTCTGAATCTGAGGAATGCGCTTGTCAAGTCTACTATGATTCTGACTTAGAATTCTATAGTGACTCCAGTAAAGAAGGGGACAACCTCAAGCCCTAGAAAGAAAAGGTTCTCATGGCCGCAACAGAAGAAGACAAGCTGAAAATTCTATCTCAGATACGAGCCATGGAGGATGGAGAAATGAAAAATCACCTAACTGAAACCTTTATGGACCAACTCAAATCCAAAGCTTCAAATGGTTCAGGTAAGAAGTATCTTTTTATTGATGCTTCATATGAAAGAAACATAAAATCATTCCAGAGGCATCAACAGAAACCGGACAGGGTGAGAATACCACTCTAGGAGAAGTGAGTTGTGAGATTCACAATCTCAAGGCATAAATTTCTGCAATGAAAGCTCAGATTGCAGAATTGAAGAAAGGTAAAGAGGTGGCAGAAGAAGAAGAAAATAATGACCAGGCAGAAGATACTACTCAATACAGCAGTAACCAAGAAGTCCAAGTTGCTAAAGGAATTAAAGATCCAAATTTTGGATTCAGAGATATGAGATTATTAACTATCTCCTACCAACAACATCATGTTAAGGTAAATATCTGCATAAAAGGGCAAATGTTTGAAATGATTTCTCTTCTGGACTTAGGAGCAGATATTAATATCCTCAATATGAAGAATATACCAAGAAAATGTTGGGTTGCTGCAGAAAGAAAAGTAGTAGGTTTGGGTAACAAGAAGCTCCAGTATGAGGTACCCAAAGCCTCTCTTTGTTTTGATACTCACTGTGTCTATATGAAGTTTGCAGTAGCTGACATCCCAGTAGACTGCATACTTGGCAATGTCTTCTTGGTAGCAATAGAGCCTTAGGGGTCACTTAGGCTCAAGGGAGGAAAAGTTGGATATTTTATATCAGTCCCCACATCTAAAGGGAAAAGAAAGAAAATTGAGCTTCCTTACATTTCCAATCCAAGAATCTCCACAATGGTCCAAACTGTGCAAAATCTGGACAGAGTTGAAGCCAAATTGTCAGATCTGATTGATTTGAAGCCAACTCTTAGAATAGAAGAAAAACTCAACTTGCCCCAGGTAAGAAGCAAGATTGGAGATTTGAAGAAATAGATCGAAGAAGAATGCTTCTCTGAAGAACCTAATGCATTATGGCATAGGAAGCAACACACAGTTGAGCTCCCTTACAAGGAAGGATATGCTAGAAAACCTTGTAAGAGCCGAGCAATACCCAAGAGCAAAGAATACAAAATTATTTGTGAGAAAGAAATTCAGTAGCTCCTTGACAGGAAATTAATCAGAGAATCAGACAGTCCTTGGAACTGTTATGGGTTCTACGTGAACAAGAGAGCTGAACAGATTAGAGGTATCTCGAGATTAGTAATCAATTATAAGCCTCTAAATTTAGTCTTAGCTGATGATACCTATCCAAAACCCCATAAAGGAGATTTAATCAGAAGGATAGCAGGAGCTAAGAGTTTTTCTAAGTTTGATCTGAAGGAAGGATTTTGGCAAGTAGCCATATCAGAGAAAGACAAATTCAAGACTGCTTTCAACATACCCTCACGCCACTTCGAGTGGAATGTGGTCAACCATGGTCAACCATTTTCCAATGTTGCACTATGACAAAGGTTATCTCAATATGAAAATGAATCATGGTCAACCATAGTCCAATGCTTTATTGTGACAATGATTGTGTCAATATGAAAATCATCTGTGGTCGACCATTGTCAACCACATTTATTTTAGGGTTTATAATTTATCATAGGGTAAGTATACATTAGGTTTATAATATTTGTCCATTGGGTTTAATATTATTCCCTTGGGTTTAATATTATTCCCTTGGGTTTATAATCCCTTGGTTTTTAGTATTAATCCTTTAGGTTTATTTATTCTCCTAGGTTTATAATATTTATCTTAGGGTTTATATACCTTGGGTTTATAATACTAATCCCTTGGGTTTAATATTATTTCCTTGGGTTTATCAATCTAAGGGTTCATATTCCTAGGCTATAATATTATTCGATGCATTGGATTCAGGTTTCTAAGGGTTCATTTTACTAGGGTGTAATATTATTCCTAGGGTTTATAACATAAATCCACTAGGTTTATTATCAAGGTCAACCATGGTCCAACGTCTCAATGTGGAAAATATTGTATCGATATCAAAATCAATCATGTTGAACCATAATCAACCATGGTCCAACGTCGCTTTGTGACAAAGATTGTCTTAATATGATAATGAATCATGGTAAACCATAGTCAACCATGTTTATTTTAGGGTTTATAATATTGACCTTAGGCTTTATGTACCTTTTGTTTATAATATTAATCCCTTGGGTTTAATAGTGTTCCCTTAGGTTTATAATACCTTGGGGTTCCAAAATTAATCATTTGAGTTTATTATTCCCTTTGTTTTATAATATCAATTCCTTGGGTTTATTAATATAAGGGTTGAGATTCCTAGGTTATAATATTATTCACAGGGTTTATAATATTCATATTTGGGTTTAATATAAATCCATTGGGTTTATAGTCATGGTCAACCATGGTCCAACGTCGCATGATGAGAAATATGCTGTCAATATGAAAACCAACCAGTGTCACATTATGACAAGGATTGTCTCAATATGAAAATCAGTCATGGCTAACCATTTTTAATGTTCCATTGTGTCAAATATTGTCTTAATATGTATATGAACCATAGTCAAGCATGGTCAATAACCATGGTCACATTGTGACAAAATTTATCTCTTGTTCCAACGTCACATTATGACAACCATGGTCCAACGTCATATTGTGACAAAGGTTGTCATAACATGAAAATCAACCATGGCCAACCATTTTCCAACGTTACATTTTCCCAAAGGTTTTCTCAATATGAAAATAAATCATGGTCAACCATAGTCCAATGTCGCATTGTCACAAATATTGTTTCAATATGAAAATTAGTTGTGGTCAACCATGGTCCAATGTCCCATTCTAAGAAATATTGTCTCATTATGAAAATCAACCATGTTCAACAATGACTAACCATTTTCCAATGTCAACTTTTGCCAAAGATTGTCTCAATATGAAAAGCAATCATGGTCAACCATAGTCCAACGTGGCATTATGACAAAGATTTCTTCAATATGAAAACCAACCATGTTCAACCATGTTTATTTTAGGGTTTATAATATTTATGTTAGGGTTTATATACCTTAGGTTTATAATATTTATCCTTTGGGTTTACTATTATTCCCTTGGGCTTGTAATCCCTTGGATTTTAGTATTAATCCCTTGAGTTTATAAATTAGGGTTTATATACCTTGTGTTTATAATATTAATCCCTTTGGTTTAATATTATTCCCTTGGGTTTATAATACCTTTGGGGTTTTAGAAATAATCTATTAGTTTAATCAATCTAAGGGTTCATATCCCTTGGGTTTATTAATCCCTTCGTCCAATGTCAGATTATGACAACCATGGTCCAACATCGCAATTTGAGAAAGATTTTCTCAATATAAAAATCAACCATGGTCAACCATGTCCAACCATTTTCTAACGTCACATTCTGCCAAATGTTGTCTCAATATGAAAATCAATCATGGCCAACCATAATCCTATGTTGCATTGTGACAAATATTGTGTCAATATGAAAATCAACCATGGCCAACCATGGTCAACCATGTTTATTTTAGGGTTTATAATATTTATCTTAGGGTTTATATAACTTGGGTTTATAATATTTATCCCTTGGATTTAATATTATTCCCTTGGTTTGTAATCTCTTGGGTTTTTAGTATTAATCCTTAGGTTTGTTATTCCTTTGGGTTTATAATATTTATCTTAGGGTTTATATACCTTGGGTTTATAATATTAATCCATTGGGTTAAATATTATTCCCTTGGGTTTTATAATTAATCCCTTCTGTTTATAATATCAATTGCCTGGGTTTATCAATCTAAAGGTTAATTTCCCTTAGGTTTATTAATCCCTTGTTGCAACGCCACATTATGACAACCATGGTCATCTATGGTCAACCATCATCCAATGTCGCATTGTGAGAAAGGTTGTCTCAATATGAAAATCAACCGTGGTCAACCATGACCAACCATAGTCCAACGCCACTTTGTTCCAAAGGTTGTCTTAATATGAAAATCAATCACGGTCAACCATAATTGAACGTTGCATTGTGACAAAGATTGTGTCATTATGAAAATCAACCGTGGTGAACCATGGTAAACCATGTTTATTTTGGGGTTTATAATATTTATATTAGGGTTTATACACCTTGGGTTTATAATCTCTTAGCTCAATATGAAAATCAACCACGGTCTATTGTTGCATTGTGACAAAGATTGTCTCAATATGAAAATCAACCATGGTAAAATATGGTCAACCATGGTTATTTTAGGGTTTATATACCTTGGGTTTATAATATTTTCCCTTTGGGTTTAATATTATTCCCTTGGAATTTTAGTATTGATCCATTGGATTTATTATTCCTTCGGATTTATTAATTTAAGGGTTCATGTTCCTAGGGTATAATATTATTCATAGGGTTTATAATATTAATATTTGTATTTAATATAAATCCATTAGGTTTATAATCATGGTCAACCATGGTCCAACATCACATTGTGACAAAGATTTTCTCAATATGAAAATCAACCATGGTCCAACATCGCTTTGTTACAAAGATTATCTCCATATGGAAATCCATCATGGTCAACCATGGTCCAACATCGTATTGTGATAAAGATTGTCTCAATATGAAGATCAACCATAGTAAACCGTGATTGTTTTAAGGTTTATATACCTTGATTTTATAATATTGATCTCTTGGGCTTAATATTATTTCCTTCGGTTTATAATCCCTTGGGGTTTTAGTATAAATCCCTTAGGTTTATTACTTTCTTTGGTTTCTAATATCAATCCCTTTGGTTTATTAATCTAGGGGTTCATATTCAAAGGGTATAATGTTATTTACAGGGTTTTAATATTAGTCCTTGGGTTAAATATAAATCCTTGAGTTAAATTTATTTA
>APFE030668827.1:86720-148309 GCA_000404065.3 Pinus taeda | reverse complement strand
TATTAGGGTGTGGGTGGAGTGGAGGCAGAGATTTGCTCCACTACCAACACTGTTTTACTCAAATTCTCAATGAATTCTTGCTTGGAGAGGGGCTTCCTGTAGATTTTCAACCTCTGCCCATTGACAAGCATGGGGATGGTTTCTTCATTGATGGTCCTGATCAAAACGGAACCATTATCATTTCACCTTTCTACTGTGTACGGTCCCAGCCATCTTGTCCTCAGTTTGCCCTTGAAATCTTTATACCTTGAATCATACAACAGCGCCCAATCTCCTTCCTGGAATTGTTTCTTTTTGAGGTGTCTGTCATGCCATATTTTCCTTTAAAGATGGACTACCTATGAGAAGGGCCTGCAATCTTTGTTCATCCAATCCATTTAGCTGGAGTAACCTTTCCTTTTGTGCATGACTGAGATATAGGTCCAGCTGAGCTACCATCCTTAGTGTGTTATATTCAAATTCTATTGACAGTAAAGCCTTCTTCCCATAGACCAGCTCATAGGGTGTGAACACTGTGGTGGTCTTCCAAGTGGTGTTATAGGCCGAGGTGGCCTGAACCAATCTTTCTGCCCAAACGTTTCTACTGCTGCTCACTACCTTGGTTAAAATCCCTTCCAAAGCTCTGTTAGTGACTTCCACCTGTCCATTTGCTTGCAGATGGTAAGGGGTGGAAGTTATGTGCTTAATTTTGTGATGTGTGAGTAGGTGTTCGATCAGATTGGAGGTAAACTGACTCCCTTGATCTATGACTAATTCTCCTGGATATCCAAACTTATAGAATATATTCTCTCTTAAAAACTCAACTACTTTTTCTTCTGTTGCTGCCTTGATCACCTTTGTTTCTGCCCATTTTGTCAGATAATCACTGCACACGATGATGTAAGATTTCTGCTTTGAAGGAGGGTTGACAAGACCCCCAAATTCCATGCCCCACTTCTCAAATGGCTTGAAAATCACTTGAGGTTGTAGGGACATCTCATCCCTTGGAGTAGGTTTCCCCATCCTTTGACACTGGTCACATTAGCTGATATATCGCTTTACATCTTGATGAAGAGTGGGCCAATAGTAACTTGCTTGCAGAATTTTGAAGGCAATCCTCTTTGCTGCAAAATGGCCCCTACAGGGCCCGTCATGATAGGTTAGGAGAATGTCAAAAGCTTCCTCCTCCCTAACACATCTCCTCAAAACCTGATCTGGGCCAAGTTTGAATAAATTGCCGCCAATCCAAGTGAAATGACACTTTTCCTCAAGATCTTGCTCTTCTCTTTTGAGGGCAGGTGTGGCGGGAACTGTGCAGAAACCAAGTAATTTGCTATATCAACAAACCATGGAGAGAGTACTGAGATAGAAAGTAGGTGTTCATCTGGCATTTGATCATCCACCATTCCTTCTTCACCTGCAGGGAGATCTATTCTAGACAAAAAAATCAGCAACAACATTTTCCTTATCCATCTTATCAACAATGGTTAAATCAAATTGATGTAATAAAAGAAACCATCTAATAATGAGAGCATTTACATCTGGTTTGTTCATTAAATACCTAATTTCAACATGATCAATGTGTGAAAATGTTTCATAGCCAGATATGTAGTGTCTGAATTTATTTAGGGAATGGACTACAACTAGGAGCTTCTTTTCGGTTACGGTGTAGTTTAATTATGCCTTCGACAAGTTTTTACTTACAAAATATATGGCATAAGGCAACTTCTCATTAACTTGCCCTAAGGCTGCTCCTATCACTTTGTTCGAGGCATCTGTATGAATGTGGAAAGGTAGGGCCTAGTTTGGACCTCTCAAAATTGGGGCAGTCACCAGTTTACTTTTCAAGGTATCCAGAGCTTCTTGAAAGTTGTTAGTCGATATGAACTCAACATATTTTCCCAAAAGACCAAACAATGGAGAGGCTAACTTACTGAAATCCTTAATGAATCTTCTGTAATACCCTGCTGAACCTAGGAAACTTTGAACATCTCTTACCTTTTGAGGAGGTGGGACCCTTTGGATGATGACAATTTTGTTGGGGTTCACCTGTAATCCTTAATGAGAGATTGCATGACCTAGCACGGTCACTTCAGTCATCAGGAATTCACATTTTTGAGGAATGAGGGATAGGTTCATTTCAATACACTTGTCCAAAACTTTTCCCAGGTTAGACAAAGCTTCCTGAAAGTTAGAACCATAAGGGGTAAAGTCATCCACATAGATTTCCACTGCATCACGAACCAGTTCAACAAATATACTCAATACTGCTCTCTGGAAAGTGGCGAAAGGATTGCACAATCCAAAAGGAAGCACCTGATATGCAAAGGTACCCCAAGGACAAGTGAAGGTGGTCTTATCTTGGTCTTCCGGACTGATTTGGATCTAGTTGTACCCTCTAAACCCATCTGGGAAGGAGAAAAACTTCTTCCCTACCAGGCCATCTAACAATTGATCTACGAAAGGCAAAGGAAAATGGTCCTTCTTGGTGGCCTTGTTTAGTTCTCGATAATCGACACAGAGTCTCCACTTCCCATTTTTCTTTGGCACTAGCACCAAAGGAGAGACCCATTCACTGTTAGATATAGGGTATATGAATCCTGCATCCAGTAAATTTTGCAGTTCTTCTTTGATAATGTCCTTAAGGGATGGATTCATCCTCCTTTGAGGCTGCCTGACTGGTTTGCAATCTTCCTTAATGTAAATGTGATGAGTATAGACTGAAGGGTGCACACCCTTCATCTCCTTATAGCTCTAAGCAAAAGCATCAAAGTGGTTTCTTCATACGCTACATAGTTCTTTCTCCTGAGAAGTGGATAGGGATGAGTTGATTTTCAAGGTTCTTTCCAGGCCAAATTCCATATTCTTAACTTGGAGAGAGATTGGGTCAGCCACACAGAGATCAACTAAAGGATTGGCCTGGGTTTCTTCCACCAGCGCTTCTAATAGCAACACACTGGGGGGTGGATTCTGAATCAAGTTTTCAATAAGATCATCCTCGGTTTGTGGGTTTCCCCCATGGTAGCTTCCACTGCACACAGTGGTGCAGAATAGACTTCATCCTCATCTTCCTCCTCTAACCAGAGAGGTAAATCATGTTCTGAAAAAGGTTGGGCAGGGGGATATAGGACTAGTTGCTTAGACATATGCCCATTCTTGATTGTCATGTTCCCAGCTCAACAACTGATGTAGGCATCTGCAGTAGCCAACTAGGGTCTTCCCAGGATGAGAGGATACCCAGTGAGCTTTGCCTTTGGTTGGAGAACCAGGAAATCAGCAGGGTACTCCCAAGAATCGATGGAGACCATTACATCTTCCACAATCCCTTCAAGGCTCATGGTGGAGTGGTCTGCTAACTGTAGTATTGTTGTGGTCTTTCTTAGGGAGCCCTGAAGGTTGAGCTTGAGCATAGTTTCCTTGGTCATCACATTAATGGAAACCCCTAGATCAATCAGGGTATGGGGGGATTATGGTGCCATTGATATGGGCATCGACTACAAGGCTTCCAGGGTCTAGATATTTCAGACATATTACCTGCCCCAAAATCAGGTCAGACAATTGTCCTATGACATTGATAGTTGGAGCATCTCTCTTGCGCCTTCCTAGGGGCTTGAAGCACTTCTCCTTGATCATCTTGTTGTATATAGGCACATCCTTTATGGCTTGGAGAAGTGGTATCTTTACACATAATTGTTTCAATTCTCCCAGAAGTTTAGTTTCTTCTGGGGTAGGTTGTGTTATTCTAGATAATCTCTCAGGAAAGGGTGGAATGGCTTTTGGTTCACTTTCCTCTTTTTCTTCCTCATCCTCCTTAGGGGGAGGCTAGTTATCTGGAAGAACCTTCTCAAATCGTAGGTTAATCTCTTGAATCTCCACAACATAGGTCGGGCATGATGATTCCCCACTATATACTTGCTAGGCCTATCTGTTATTCGGGTTCGGGTTCAGTTGAGCAGGTATTTAGGGTTGCCTTAGTGGAGCAGGAGGCAATGGTTGTGGTTGAGCAGTTGGTGGAGGCAAAAGAGCGGGAGGAGAGTTGTACTGCGGCCTCCACCCCTGATTAGGTGCATTCCACTAAGGCTGTGGCTGAGCATAAGAGTGAAATGAATGAGCAGTTGGTTGAGCATAGTATTGACATGGATATGACCAAGGAGGTGGTGTGGACCAGGAATGATGAGCATGAGGACCCCAAGAAGGCATGGAAGTGGCTTGATTGGGGTTGTAATATGTCTGGGATTTGCCTTGCATTCCCTGCTGGTAAGGTCTGTGTCCATGTGGCCTCCTATGATTCATGAAATAGAGTGGTTCAGTGGCTCCTTCAGCCCCCTAGTATTCAAATTTAAGTCAGGGCAAGGAAGGGCACTGATTCGTACAATGGTCTTCTTCACAGTCTGAACACACTTCTATAGAGTTCAATGGACATTCATTCCTAGGATGCCTTTTGGTGCACCTAGGGAAAAAAATGGCCAAGGCCCTTTCTGCTTCTTCTTGTTTCCTTTTGATATGCAAGGTATCCATTTGCATGGCAAGAGTGCATCATCTCGCTCTTGAAATCTTCCAGTAGATTTCCAAATTCACCTCTAAGAGATGAACTGGATGAGGATATATTGGCTATGGGTTGACTTCCCCTACCTCTCTTTCTAGTTGCCCTAGAATGGTTTCTAAACACAGTATTTATGTCTTCATAAGGTATGTTCCCCCCAACCAGCAAATAGAAGGTATCAAGAAGGTCTTCCAGGACTCCTCTGAGCAGGACCAACTTTAGAGATTGGGGGTCAAGTGTGCACCTCGCCCTTTTATAACTGAGCTGAAACCTCTCTTCATAATATTCCAAGGGTTCATTGCTTCCCATGGTCATTTGGAAGATTTTTTCCTTGGTATCCTTTAACCTACAGTAGTCCCGGTATTTGTTATTAAAGGCTTGTTGCATCTGAGCCCAAGTTGTGATGTTGTTGCCAAGTAATCCCATGAACCAGTGCAATGTTGCATCCTTGAGGGTAGAAGGAAACAGTTTCAACTTCTGCCCTCTTCTGCATAGTCATAGGTTCTACTGATAACAACAAATTCAAACAAAAAGGTATCAGGATCTTCGGTAGTCAACCCATGGAAGTGAGTGTTATACGGGGATAGTGTCCACTAGGATGCTGCTATTCCCACTAAGATGGGTGGCTATCTTAGAAACAAACAATCAAAGTCTACTATTGATTCCTTTTATGAAAATAGATGAGAGGAGAACCAAGAGGGCCAACCTGAGTCTTGCGCTCGATTTCCTCTCCTTCTTGATAGAGTTTTTCCGCTTCTTATTTGTCTTCTCAGCTTAAAAAGGACCTGTAGAATCATAGCAACATACTACTATGCAAGAAACAAGGATATAAATTCATAAATAATGAAAGATCAGATGTGTATTAACCATATACAATCATATATAAACAAGTATACAAGAATATGGAAGGAAACAAGAATAGCTTTATTCAGATGAAAAGTAGCAAGAGGATTACAACCATGAGCTCTAACCCAGCATCATCCTCCAGCTAGGAAGCCCTTCTTCACCTCAAGCAAAGCAAAATCACCCAAGACTGTGAATGTACACCAGAATATCAACAACAGTTCTCTATAAGTTACAAAATTCTAGCCTCCGGATCTCTGTGATGAGGGATCCATATATAGATGATTACAGAGAGGTGAGTCATCTTTTGGGATCTTGATTAGTGTCCTCTCTCTAATAGTTCCTACTTCCACTTAGATAATGATGATCTCTTACTCATCCCTGCTCGAAAATAGAGAGGCAAGTGTCAGAGGGGAAGCTTCTGGAAGATTCCATGATCTTCCACCTCGTATTTTGTCCCTGCCATTTGTCCATTCCCGACCATCGCACCCTACAGAGGAGCAATTCTGTATGCATTGCACCTTGTACACTAGGAAGGTGATATGCATCGGACCCTCTGCACTGGGCTTTCAGTATGGTCCAGTTTTGACCATTTATGAGCAGTTTTCAGTGGAGAACTTCTGGGAGATGATGTAATCAGCTGACCTTGTTCCTTTAGGCAGTGAAGCAACACTTTTAGGGACTTAGGAGCCCTCATTTTATGGACATTTATGATTGCTATTGAAGTGCCCAAAAATGTCTATAACAACTTGCAAAATTGCTACGTTGTGTATCTACTGAGGTATGAAAGCTACCTTATTATGATGGCTTGGGTGATGTCAATATATTTTTTGAACATTTTGAAATGGATGTACTACTGGAACATTGGTTCCAAGCCTTAGGTCTAACGTTAGAAGCTACACTTACAAGATGGTGGGGTATGCACATGGATAATTTTGCTGACTGGAAGAAATATCTTTGAATTGTGCGATTAATATTTCGCTACACGAACACCCAAGTCACTGAAAAATACATAGGGAAGGATGATCAGCGCGAACATCTGCTGCTATAGACTAAGGCATGGGGTGAGATACTTCAATTTAAGTGGGTACATATCTTAATTCATACCCTGGATGTTATCCCGAAGAACTGGTATTTAGAAATAGAGCTGCAACATGGGACCATTGACTGGGATGAGATGAAAGAAAGTTTCTTCTGACATTCAGTTTTGAAGATGGGTTCACATGCATTGATGAAGCACTTCAGGAAATTAAAGCAGTAATCTTATGAACACCCATCAAACCTATCACATGGGTACAACCTGACTATAATACACAATTGCATCATGCTTTAGAATGTTACAACGGAAGAAGCTGATGAGGATCCGTGAAATATTAATATCCCTAAATCAGAGGGACAGTGCGAAGTTGGGGGACCTAGTGTGAAGATCCCTAATAATTCACAATCGGTGTGCACAAAGCACATGAACATTGGTTCAAAAGAAGAACCAAAATTCGTGAACATTGGTGACTATTGGGCTGAAGATACAATGTATAAGGTAGTTGAATTATTACATGAATATTGGGATTTATTTCCAACTAATTTCTCTGACTTGAAATGGATAGTAGGAGATTTGGGGGTAATGAAGATCAATTTAAAACCTGATGCGAAGACAGTTAAGCAGTGCCCATATCAGTTGAACCCCAAATACAAGGAAAAGGTACGAGAGGAACTCGATAAAATGATCGTGGCCGGAATAATCGAGCCTGTAGAAGAATCTGAATGGGTTAGTCCTATGGTGGTCCAAGAGAAGAAAACAAAAGGCGATATCAAAATTTGCATAGATCTTTGAAAGTTAAACAATGTACGTGTCCATTATCCATTCCCTATGCCATTTACAAATGAAGTTCTCGAGAATGTTGGCAGATAGGAAGCTTATTCATTTACAGATGGATTCTTGGGCTGCCACCAAATTAAGATCGTGCTGGAGGATAGAAGCAAGACTACCTTTGCTATAGAATGGGGGTCGTTCCAGTATACCATTATGCCTTTCGAACTCAAAAATGATCCTGAAATTTTCTCTAGGGTGGTTGTTGTAGCATTCAAGGAGTTCATTCATAAGTTTTTGGAAGTCTACTTTGATAATTGGACAGTGTTTGGGCTGGTCAAGAAGAATTTCTCTAGTCTGCGCCTAATGTTGGATACCTATAGGAAGTATCAGATCTCTCTGAACTTGAAGAAATTCACTTTCTATGTACCTTATAGAATATTGTTAGGCCACATTGTCTGTAAGTAGGGATTGATGGTAGACCTTGCTAAGATCATCATAATTATCAATCTGGAGCCCCCTAGGAATGTAAAGAAGCTATGCATGACATTGGGTCATACCGGGTACTATAGGAAGTTAATTAAGGCATATGCACAGATCACTGCGCCCATGGAGAAGCTGTTAAAGAAGGATGTTACATTTTTTTGGGATGATGATTGTTAGAAGAGCTTGGATACTCTGAAGGAGAATATGGTTACAGCCCCAATCCTAGTATTCCCATATTGGAAGAATGAAACATGTGGATGTGTCTTGCATAACATTAGGAGTCGTCTTAGCATAACGTAGGGTAGGAGATATCAATCACCTAATTTCCTTTGCCAGTCATAAACTATTTAAGGGCGAAAGGAACTACTCAACCACATAACATGAAGGTTTGGCCATGGTTTATACACTACATAAGTTTAGGCATTATCTACTAGGTGCGCACTTTAAGATGTACATAGACCATTCTTCTTTGAAGTACCTGGTTAATAAGCCTGTGTTGGGGGGGGTGGGGGTTGGGTGGAGGGGGAATTTGTAGATGGTTACTCCTTTTCCAAGAATATGATTTTGAAGTAATAGTGAAGCCCGAGAGATTGAATCTTGGACCGAACCACCTTTCTCAAATCGAAAATGGGGAAGAGCCTACAAATATTGGGGAAGGATTACCTGATGCACATCTGTTTGTTGTCAGGGTTGTGGATGAGCATTTTGCAGACATCATTCATTTTTTATCTACTGGAATAGCTCCTGAAGGTTATACGAAAAAGAAAAAGAAGGAATTAGTTTTCAGGGCTGCCAATTTTTATGTGATTGCGGGACAACTTTATAAGATGGGATTAGATGAAGTTTTGCGCCAATATGTGCTTGAATATGAAAGACACAATCTTCTAGCTAAAGGACATGGTGGTGTCGCTGGAGGACATTATGCAAGTAAGGCTATTGTGTAGAAGATCCTACCCATAGGATTATGGTAGCCAACAATACATAAAGATTCCAAGGAATACTACAGTGTGTGTGATGTGTGTCAAAGGAGTGGGAGACCATCGTGAAGGGATGAACTTCCATTAAATCCATAGGTCATCTTACAAGCAATTGATAAATGAGAAATTGATTTTGTTGGACCTACTTAGCCACCGGGAAAAAATATAGGAGCATGTTATATTATCACTGCGACAAAATACTTAACCAGGTGGGTCGAGGCACAGCCTGTGAAGGATTGCAGCGCAAACACTACTGTGAAGTTCATATTTGAGTTTATTTTATCAAGGTTTGGATGTCCAAATATTCCGATGAGTGACAGAGGGTCACACTTCCTAAATGAGATAATCATAGCTTTAACAGAAGAGTTCCAGATGTACCATCAGAAGAGTACGCCATATCACCCCCAAGCAAATGGCACTATCGAAGATTTCAACAAGATATTAGAGAATGCCCTTACAAAGGTCTGTAATGTTAATAGGAATGGTTGGGATGTGCACATACCAGTGGTTCTATGGGCATATAGGACTACTTGTAATACATTGACTGGGAAAACAACCTTTCGACTAGTTTATGGACAAGAAGCAGTAATGCCGATGGAAAACATAGCGCCCAGCCTAAGAATCACAGTAGTAACCGAGATGGCAGATAGCGACGTCATGGAGGAACACCTCACACAATTGTTGGTGTTAGAGGAAGACCTCTTTTTCGTTGGCTTTCACCAACAGGTATAGCTAGAGAAAAGGCATGGCACGATCATCACATCAAGCAGCAGATCTTTAAAAATGGTGATTTGTTACTAACGTATGACAACACGTTTACCAAATTTCTGGGGAAGTTTCAGATGCACTAGTTACGACCATATGTAATTAAGGACATTTCGGATGGTGCCGTAGTTCATCTCACAAAGCTAAATGGGGAATTATTTCGAGCAAGATTAATGGGAGTAGATTGAAGGTTTATAGGGACGATTCCGCCCTTGCACAATGACTACATGAATGCAGGAAAGTCTTATTGATTCTAGCAGTTGAAAAAAATGATGGACTATAAAATACATTGCCAAGGAAAAAAATTATCGAAGAAGGAAGGTTTCATGATGTGTTGCAAGAGAGCACAGATGGAAGTTAGGACAAGGTATATGCACCACAATGAGGATTACTGCATAGCCTACCCAGAAAGTGACTGTTGAAGCAGCTACAGTTGATTTGACAACTATTTTTCCATTAAAAGGAGCAAGCGAAGTGCATTTAAGGTGAAAATATGGGAGAATATGCCGCCAAAATCACATTTATGAGAAATATTTACCAAGGAAGGGACTGTTTGAATTTGAATCGAGTTATAAATATCAAACCCCACTCCACACTTGGCCATTTTGCTTCTTGAGAATTTGTTATGTGTTGTTGTGCTTAAAGATCCAAGTGTATTGTTGTATATCCGGTTACTTGAGTTGGGCAAAAGTTGAGCAAGAATTCTCGAAGAGAGAATGTTGGGAACGAGTTCCCCTAGAGTCAATTTTGGGGTCAAAAGCCCAAGTTTTGGGGCAAAAATCCCCAATTTTGTATGAAAGAATGTAAAGTCTCCACACTTTTTGGTCGCGGAGTGTGAAGATGTAAAGAGTCATTAAGGGTTTCCACCCTTCTTTTGTGTAATTCATGTCATCTTTAGAGATCTACCCATGGTCCGCGGACCATGGGATTGTATAAACTAGAAGAGTCTTTTAGTAGTTCAGTTCAGTAGATCATGGATGAGTCATTGATGTAATGGGTCTATCAGAGCTAAGAGCGAAGAGTCTTAGCATAGGAAGGAGGCTCTGCAGCTGTGTGTGCAGAGACCTAAGGTAGAAATCCGCAGCTGAGTGCGCAGACCCCTACAGTTGTATGCGCAGGGTAGTCAGAATCTGTACTAGAAATATGGATTATCAATAAAGAGAAGTATTCTGGAATTACCTATGTATTTTACTTTTGTTAATTGCATGTGATTATGTTACGTTGAACACTGGGTTTATGTTTTAATGTTATTCTGATTCGTGAATCTATATGTTTCTCTTTGTTATATGAACGCAAGCAAAGATATATGTTTACAACAAGATAATCGTAGTTACATGTTAAGACTATACAAAACTAAGATAATCTGAGTAAATATAGAAGTAAGAGTAATTATAGAGGTGTGTAAGTGCATGATCTATCTATTTAGGGTATGCGAAGGACAGTCGTAGACCTTCGCGAAGGACTCCAGGATGATTAAGAAAGGTGTATCGATAAGCCCTAAAGGTCTTATCGATATGTGTGAAGGAAGATTGAAGGTCTAAAAGAGACATTGCTACCATCTCAGGGTGTGGAAACTTGGCTCCTGCATCCCCCCATACTGCTTCAGGTGAGACTTTAGTCTGTGCTCTACGGATTGATGCTGAAAGGGCTGTTACACAACGTTTTGTCACCGTCCTTGTATTCCCTATTCCTTGATCCTGGAGGACCTCTACAGTGAACCCTTCATGATTTCCCATCATGAAGAACTTCCCATTATGTCCCTCTTCATGAGCAAAACAATTCCCCTTTGCATCATTTTCCCAAAATCTTTTGTTTTTCCTAGTTTACAAGATTAGCGCTAATGACCCGTGTCCTCCCCATGCCGATATGTAGGGATTACAACTGTCCCTCACATCGACCGGAGCAACTGAGTATTTTCCCAGTCACGTCAATCCCCTTTTGGAAATTTTTTTAAATTTGAAGCCGAAGCTTCCATCTCTAGAAGCTTCGTAACGGAAGTCTAGTAAATGGTTAGGTCAGATGGAGCCAAGGAGGTCAAATTGGGGTCCTTTCCCCTATTAGGATGGAACTACCTCAAGAGATAAGGCCTTCTCCCATGAGAAGAGGAACCATCTCCCATCCATTCAAGCTATATAAACCTCCACTTTTCCCAAGCACAAGCTAGTGTGTGTGTGCTAGTGCTAATTAAGTTCAGTTTGGAGTAATCAGCAAGTTATCCATACTTTGTAGCTCTCTAGTTTGTGTTTAAGGGAGAATAGTGAGTTGGTTTGGTGTGAAGACTAAATGGAAGAACCTTGAGACTATCATTGTTGGGGCCATCCATGGAATGCTAGCAGAAGTGTGTGGGAAGCCAGATTTGTCAGAGGAGAATAGCAATGTCAAGACACCAGTTGTAATCTCTTATTGATTTAATAAAGATGCAACTATCGATTGATTTCCCACATAAGATTTCATTTCACATGTTTATGGCTTAATGTTTCTTGACTTTTAAAGTAGGTTGAATACAATTTGTATATTATCACGGTTTTTGTCTTTTGTTGTCTACTTGTTTCAGGTGTTCGCAAGAAGAAACGGAAGATAGATGGAGCAAGGAAACAGGGTCATCATCAAACGGATAGCGTATTAACCTAAGGAAATCTTCCATAGAATGTCTTGTTTGTGGCTAGACCTGCTCTCGGGCTAGAGAAATTGTTTGTGTCCACACTTAGAATTTTACCTACACAACAAATTGGTGACTCAACTGGGGAACCAATCCTTCTTTTTGCTTGTTTGTAATTCCATGGTTTTGTGTGAACTTTTATAGTATCACCCTTGCCCTTTAGTTCATTATGCTTTGCCTTGTTTACTGCTCTGGGTTTGAAATTTACAGTAGCAAGTATGGTCTCAAGCTTTAAAAAATAATTATGTTTTCCTTGTATCCTCAGCCAACGCACTTATTTCACTGACATTTGCACTGAATGGCACGATATACTCAGGAACAGTCACACCGACCCCGTTCTGGTGCTTTTTGTCAGTTAGGTAGTCGCACTGATACCTGTAGGTGAATATTAGGGTTTACCCCAGATCTCGACCAGTGTGTCTTGCTCTCTTGATTTCTGCCTTGTAACTTGTTTAGACTATTTTCTCCTTGACTCGAAAGATGCATTTTGACTTGGTATATTTGCTTGTTGACTTGCCTTCTTTTTACTTGATTTCTTGAGTCTGCGGATGATTTGTAGCCCTGGAGCATCTAGTTTTTCATCCATTATGTTGATTGTGAACTCAGTGAGTCAAGATGTTGGTGAATTTACTCCTTGCATTTCATTTATAGTCCTCTCACTGCTTTGGTCTCCATCACACAATTTTGAAAAGTTTTGTTTTCTTGTTTAAACATCTATTTTCCGACATAGCTCACATTGCTTGTCTTTTTTTTGGTAGAGTCATTGCTTCATAAATTTGAAAAAGATTCTCTTTTGTGCCTTTTCATTTTCTTGAGGATTGGTTGTCTCGAAAACTTTATCATTGAAGTATTTAATGAAATATTCATTTTGTCATTTCATGAAAAGCACATAATGCTAGTTTGTTGCATCAATATGTTACGTTAGTTAGCATAATTGAAGACTAGGGTTCCATTCGCATTTGAAAAGGAAAAAGAAATCTATTCACTCTTGAAAGGACTATTTGGAGTGCACTTGTTAGGAAACTATGAATTGGAAAGAGTTTTTTCATTAGTTTATTTGCAAAAAGTAAAGTAGTGAAAATATCATTTTTGCTTTCAATTGCTTGGTTGTTTGCATTTGATTGTGTTTTCTACCCTCTCTAGTGTAGACGATTCATCGAATTAAAAGAGTCTTGTCTCATTTAGCTGCATATAGGACTTTTCGAGTCACATCACTAAGGCCTGAAAACTGAGATATAATTCAAGATAAACTTTAAAATGAACTCAATTAACCTAAGTCGCATTTGAAACATAACGATCAAATCTAGAAGGTCTAGGCTAGAGATGTGTTTTGGCGTCTTTAAACCTAGCAATTGTTGTTAGCTTCGGCACTAGACAACGCTAGTACGGATTTGTGCTCCCCATACCGTCAAGTATATAAAGGGAGACCCCACAAGGCTGCAATCCTTTATCCATAGAAAGCCGAGTCTACTAACTTGTAAATGTGATACACCGAACACAGCATTCGATGAGATTGTTTGCTCGTACTTCTCAGTTTGCCGGAAGGTATTCTATAGTTCACAATTACCTGGTAATCCTTTTTACCTAGATCATCCAGAGTAGTCAATTGATCTTTTTGACTCATTATATTTAAAAGATCATCCAAGCATTTGTCCTTTCAAGCTCATTTCCAATTGAAAGTGATAGAGTCATATTTGCTTCTTTCTTGACTCTTAAAACATGAAAGAGCATTAGTTTATTTATGCGTCTTTAAAAATTGTTGCCCATGATCTTATAAAATTCTGATAGTCTCTTCACGACAAAATCGTGAGTATTCCTTAAAGTGCATTTTAAAGCCTTGAACTTTACTCTCTTTTCATGATACTTGAGACAAAGGCATCGTGGTTGAAACATATGGTTCGCCTAGCTCCTCTTCATCTCCTCTGTCTGCAAGATTTTCAGAGGAGACATTTCTTGAATTACCACAGTCACTTGAGGACCAAGGTGTTGAACTCAGAATTGTTCTGAGCATTCATCCTTTGTCATCTAATCCTCCACCTCCTTAAAATATTGGGTCATTGTCTGATATTGGCCCAGAATCCTCGAACAATCATGTCCAAACTCCTAAGAATTCACCGACTACTAAAAGTCAGCTTGGACTGGTTGCATATCCTCTAAATCCTTTGTTTGACCCTGTTGAGATATCACCGCATCGTCCGTATAGTCTGTACGATCAACCGAGTATTCCTTTGGAATTATCCCCTCGAACATCTTTGGTCATTCATCGTCGCTTGTTTCCACCCTTGGAGCCCGAAGGCGACGCTCTAGTCTCCTCTCAGGATCACTCGGAGGTTTCCACTGCACACACTGTCGAAGAGGAAGAACATTAGTTTCCTCTTGAAGGTTTCCCTTACACGGGAAGCATTCCTATCAGCATTTATAGGGATTTACCCCCTAATTATGTGACTTTAGCGCAATTGGTCTCAGGCACACCTAGTGCCTCGTCACTTTATCATAACCATGTTTGGGCATCTGGCGTTATGCCTACCACAGGTCCGTTCATTCAGGCCGAGCTCCCAACAGACGATGATTTATGCAGTTACCTCAATCCTGGTGTAGCCCACCATTCTGAACCCTCTTGTCTCATCCGTCCAATTCACCCGTCTGGTTCAACCGATGGTCTCGAGTCATGTTGCTGTCATTTCTTCAATCCCTCCTGTAAATGGACAAGTTGTGCCACCGCCTAAGGTCAGAATTTGAATGTTTCTATGGTGTCAAGAAAAACCAATGTGAGTAGCTCACAACCTCACATGGTTGGGATGAACTAGCATTCTTCTGGTGCTCTTCAAAACCCTACTGGTCCTGCTGGATCAAGCAATGTCCAGTACCAACAGGTCCAAAATCCCATTGGTCCATCTGGGTCAGGCAATTTCCAGTATCAGCAGCCTTATGAGACTCAGGTTTAGTACCAAGCTCCTTATGTTCCATATGGTTCCCAAGGAATGGTCAATATGCCCTACGTCTTGCAACCTAGACAGTATGTTCAGCCTGGTCTATCCTCCTTTCCTGGTGGCTATGGCCATATACAGTTCGGAAATTTTCAAGGTCTCAATCCGGGAACAGTTCAAGTACCCTTGCAGAAGCAAGGACAGCCTCTTCAGCAACAAGGGAAACCTTTGTTGCAGCAAGGACCATCCGTATAGTAGCAAGGGAAGATGATGTTGTAGCAAGGACAATTGTAACAACCGTAGGGGCAACCCTTGCAACATTTTCAGCAAACCATGCAGCCACAAATGCAATATGTTCAACAAACTTCCCAGCCTATGTCTTCACAAGGCCAACCTCTATAGCCGCAGGGATAGCCTTTACAGCTGCAAGGTTAACCCTTGCAGCAACAGGGCCAACCGGTGCAACAACAACCCTCATATACATATCAACAGGGTCAATCCTTGTAAGGACAAGGTCAAGGTCAAGTGCTGCAGCAGCAGGCCCAAAATCCTAATGTCCAAGGGCAATAAGTTCAGAATCCTTTTTTCCAAGGGCAACAGGTCCAAAATCCCTATGTCCAAGGGCAGCAAGTGCAGAATCCTTATGTCCAAGGGAAGCAGGTCCAAAATCCTCTTGTTCAAGGGAATCAAGTTCAAAACCCGTATGTCCAGGGACAACAGGTGCATTATCCATATGTCTAAGGTCAATAGTCTTAACAACCTTCTAACTCGTATGTTGCTTATCAGCAACCTATGGCTGGATAGTTTCAAGGCTTTCAAGGTAAAAAATCCTCCCTACGGGCAAGGTAACCTACAGTGGGGGAAAAATGAAATGTTGTACGGACAGAACCCTCCATTATGGGGCTAAAATCCTTACCAGCAAGGATGGGCTCTTCCGTTTGGACCCGCTTATCAACCTCCAATGCCTTTCAATACTCAATTGTCATTCTTGGCTAGCCTAGAGTTCCTAGATGTATCTCGACTTATGAATGATCCAATTCTTCATTTGCCATACCAGACTCCAATTCCATCCAAGATCCCAAGCGATTGTCCGAAGTTTGATGGAAAAGTAAAATAAGATCCCCAAGCCCATGTGATGACATATCACCTCTGGTGCTCTTCGAATTCATACATTGATGACTTTATCTGTCTTCATCTTTTCCAATGAACTCTTACAGGCGCCATGGCCAAGTGGTACATTGAGCTCCCTCAACGTATTTATCATGACTTCAACTCTTTAGCGATGGCTTTCCTCACGCATTTTCAGTTTTCGGTTCACTATGAAACTGGCACCTATTTGCTCACATCACTCAAGAAAAATATTGCGACACACATCTCTGATCACATCCATGAATGGATACGTAGGCATCACCTAATCAAGTTCGAGATTGTTGATTAGTTACTGATTGAATGGTTTACCAAGTCATTCGTCACTCCAATTGCTCGCAATATAGCTATGGGTGGGTGCGTTACAGAGGAGCAAGCCATTGCTTGTGCCCAGTACCTGGATCTTGTTTACTCCCAGTCTGGCACTTTGTATGAGTTATTACCTGATGCTCTGAGGCCATCATCCGATCCAATGACATCGAAGTCACAGGATACACCTCATGTCGATGGAGTAATTGGTTCAGTGTCTCAAGCCCCTGCAAAATCTTCTTCCAAACAGAAGTCAGTCTCAAACATTGCTTCCAATAGTCCCTCCAAAAATTCACCTGGCCCTGGTAAAACCTCAGAGGTCGACGTTGTTCAGTCCACCACATCGGACAAATCCTCGGAAGGTAAGAAGAAAGGAAAAGGCAAGGGTAAATCTGATGCCCCAAAACAATATCCTCCCAAGTCGTCTATTGGTGATGCTTCATAATGGAAGCCTAAGTATCCATGCCTCATTTTTTAGGAGGATCACTATACTAAGGATTGTCCCCGACGATCCGAAGTTAGTCGCTTGCTCAAAGGGACCCCAACTGTCCTGAGAGATCCATTTCCATCTCAGCAAACTCAAATGGTAGACCAACCTCAATCATCTGCTTCCTCAGGTTCACAAGTGTTCATGATGAGTATGCCAATTAATGTGGCTAATAGATCAAAATATTATCAAACCCCTGCTCTGACAGTCGTGAAAGAGAAAGAGGCCACCCCTTCTTCTTTTGCCCCGCCGAGTTCTGGTCCTCTCCATATAGAGTGACCTAACCCTGATTCCGTTATTCATCCACCTTCTTGAGGTGTGCTAATGAAGTCCTCTTATAAACCCAATGCTCAAGCTGCTCAACATTATAATGTTGCTAAATATTTGGCTCAAGCACCATCAACTATGTCTGCTCTCGAGGTACTTTAAAGTTGTCTATCCTAGCAAAAGTCATTACTGTCAGCTATTGGGGGTATTGATCCTACTGATTCCAATCTGATATGTTTTGATTTAGAGAACCATGTTCCACGTTTGCCTCATCAGATTTCCTTTCTCATTCAGGTAATCATTAATGAGAAAACCATTCATAGGACCGTTATCGATGAAGGTGCCTCTACCAGCATCATGTCAGTCACTTGTTGGAAGGAAATTGGTTCTCCCACCCTGAACCAATCCCTTAACACTTTGGAAGCTTTCGACGAGTGCGATTCATGACCATTTGGTTTCCTACCCAACCTTGCTATTACATTGGAAGGAAAGACAATACATGTCGAGGTAGAGATTGTTGACACTAATCTCAATTATAATCTTCTACGCGGATGGAGTTGGACCCATGCCATGCATGTTGTAGCTTCCTCCTTGTTCCACGTGATTCTTTTTCCCCGTCAAGGGAAGATAGTCACAGTCGACCAACTGTCCTTCTTTGACTCTTCCTCTTTAGATGGAAATGTTTCGTATGTCAAGGACACCGGTGCTCCTTATGAGAGTGTGGGGGCAGGACTTTTTAAAGATTCTGCTTTGATGGGAATTTTTCTGCTCCCACCTCCTCATGTTGCCTCTATCAACATGATCTTGGTCAAATATGATCCTTGGGTCATACCTTCACCAAATCTTGTTGATACCTGGGGCGAGGTTATGCCACTTAGTCCCGCCGAAATCAATTGTGTGGAAATTGTTTCAGCCTCAAGTTTTGTATCCTCTAATTTTCTTGTTTCAAGTTCATCTCTTGATGTGTTTCCTCAATCCCCGTGGCTTAGTTCTGTCTCGACATTCATGTCTATGTGTCTTGCGAAGTTCTCTTCTCCACTACCTATTGACATGTCAGTTTCTCCTGACATTGCCAAGATCTTTCAATTAAGGGCACCTTTACCCCTTCATGGATTCAATATTTTTCTCCCTCCCCGAGTTTTTCCCAATTGCCCATTATTTCAATGGGGTTATCGTCTAAATTGTAACCCTCCCTCGCCCAGGGGGCATGGAGGAAAAGCCTTATATGATTTATACTCTATCATTTGGTCGATTCGATGCTTACTCACCATGTCAACAGTAAAACTCCGGTGTTCATCTATGTTGATTGATTACCCGAGTCCCAGCATGGAATCCCTCAAAAAGTACTATGCTTAGGTTATCTTGCATGGTCACTTATGTACATTAGTGTGTCATTCACTTTTGTGTAGTGTGGTTTGGTGTGTTGGTTTTCAAGCAGTTTTCACGCTCGCTATGTTTTTACCTGCTTTGCATATGTTTGTGACTCCTCACATTGGTTTCACTGATGGTGCTTGCCGTAGTAACCAGAATTTATCCTCTGCGGCATGGGCCATTTATGACCCCCATGGTGAGTTGATTGATCTTCAAGGTATTTGTTTAGGTCAAACAACAAATAACATTGTTGAGTATAGTGTAGTTATCAAATTGTTATAGGAAGCCGTCGCTCTTCACATTTGGGAATTGGTTGTCAACCTAGATTCACATCTTGTTGTCCTTTAACTCAACGGGCAATATTCCGTGAGAATCCTCAAATATTGAGAACGTATCTACGTATTTGTCTATTGGAGAGAAATTTTGATTATATTACATATCATCATATTCATAGACATATGAATACATTGACAAATGCATTAGCTAATTATGTATTGGATAGACATTTACAAAACATGTGAAAAGCAAGAAAAAATCATTTGTACCATAGTCAGCAAGAAAATATAGCATATATATATATATATATATATTAATATAGTGTTTGATACATCCAAAACCCCAAAAAATAATATGTGTGTCCAAAATACATCGGTGGCTCGCAGGCCTCAAAAATATGGAACGTTATTCTAGACCTATGCACTAAACATCATGATGCTCATGATAGCATGTCACTACTCAGACTACTCGAGTCAGCAGTCAACAGATCCAATCTGACACCCCCACCATATGCCTCTGGTACTAGCGTGGGACATCACCCATCCGAGCGTACTCTGGGATCCCATGGGTCAAACCCTAGAGATTTTTCGTAGTCTCCTCCTCGTTGTCGTTCCCATCCTGATAAGGAGCAACATCAAACTGCCGAATGACATTCCTAACGATCGGGAACATCCCAACAGGGCATTCTGGTCCAACATCTGCATTCATAAACTCGAAGTGTCATGAACACATATATTTCAAAAATAGCAAAAACATCAAAAGCTAAAAAAAAAAGTTTTTTTTTTTACGTCCATCATCAAAATCCTCCCCTTCTGGGAGCGGCATATTTAGATCTCCACGGAAGTCGGTACCACTGTAAGGCCAAACCTCCACTACAATCAACTGCCGCTGTAGCCATGAGAAGAAGGTGGGCTTGTAGGACATCTGTTGGCCCCCTATAACCCTGGCATTAACTTGCTCCAACGAACAATCCATGGGTCTCGTGGCATAGGCGGGTCCACCTCGGTCAGTTAGTATTGGAACAATGGAACCCACTCCAAGAAGAAGGCCACTAGCACAGACCCAAAGCAAAACTGCTTCAGGTTTCCCACCTTAGCTTTGACGCTTCATGTTGACTTTCATAGATTCCATCCAGTAAAAAATAGTGGGCGTTGTGCACTCGATAGCATACAGGAACTTTGATTTGTTAGTCTCATGTGGTGCTTGGGACCCAACCACTCTATTGATGGTCAACAGTAACATTCTCAATACAAGATCCCGAACAGTCGCGATCTCGATCTTGCCACTCTTGTATTTGAGGGCTTCTAGGCAATGTTTGGCAAGTAACATGGAAACACTTGCCCCAATTGGCATCAACCCATAGAGTTTGACTGGTTCACCTCTCTAGGACAGTCCTGTGATGAAATAAATATCTGAAGTCTCCAACTCCAACTCTTGGTCACCAATAATAAAAATTTCCTGATTTATGTCCCAGAGACTAATCAGGTACCATAGCAGCTCAGGTTGAGCCAGCATCCCTGGTGTGAGAAAGAACTTGAGGAACCCACATTTCCTCATAGCCTCTAAGAAATTTGGATCAACGACGGCTTGGGTATTGATATCCTCATGCTCTCTTTCTTTCCAATCCACCATTTTCAACGCTTTTCTTCCTACAACAACCATTCAATCAAGTCAATGATCATTTTTTGACAAAGAAATTTGGATTTAAACGGTGAATTAAAGAGAAAATATCAATTTTTCTTTGTTCACAGTGTCGACGCACCTATTTTAAAAACAGTGGTGCCAATGGCGTAGTTGATAGTTTTTGCCACCCCCTATCGGTGTGATTCTATGCCCGGAAATCGCGCCAACTAAGGGCGATTTTTTTTCTTCCAAAAGCTCCCCATGAAACCCAAAAAATGGATAAAAACATGAAAAAGCAGTATGAAAATGGAGCTTAAGGTATTGGCTCTTACTTGCAACTGACGGCTCAGCGAATGACCTCTTAGATCTCCCGCAATCTGCTCCAAAAAAAAAGAAGGGAAAAAGTGGGTTAAAAGCTCTTCACACAAAGGTAAAATGGTAAATGGTAAAGAATAATTAATTGTCCCTCCTTTTATTCATTTTTTCATGAAATATTTGGGTTTTTACATATTTTTGACCTATTTTGCCTCAAGAATTGGATAATGCATTTACCTTTTTGTGCAATGACAGGTCACTAATTTTCAATGATGGTACTAAATCACGTTTTAGCTCTTTTCTCGACTCGTAAAAATCAAATGAAAAGATTGCCGAGTATTTTTCCCTTTTCACTCATAAAAGAGAATAAAATGGGGGGTCCACTTCCAAGCTCTTTTCTAACCCTTTAAACACGAAAATATTACCGAGCTCTTGTCGTTTTGAACTCGTTAAAGGATGTGAAACATAGTTTACCTAGTATATGTTTACCCCTTTTTCGGGTTGGGATAAACTATTTATGAAAAAGGTATTCCTTGACTGAAATGGTCAAGCGGTTCTCTCAAGTATTGTTTTCTACCTTTTCAGGCTTGAGAGACACAAATGTATGGAAAGGGACCATGTGGAGTTTTCTTTTCCATGTCTTTTTCAAACTCTCTAAACATGAAAAATATACCAAGTTACACCTTTGCTGGACTCGTTAAAACATTCAACCAAAATTTGATTCGTCACCATGACGAACATGAGCTTCTCCTTCTTAGGGGTCATTAAACTTACTAGGTCGGATGAACTTACAATTTTAACATATGCTATCCCCTTCACGCTTGCAATAAAAAGTAATTGGGGTACCTGCCAGAAATGGTGGAGGGAAATTTGGAAATTTGATCAATCGTGTTGGTAGCTCACTCTTGAACATGACACTTTCTGCTTCGTGTCAGGTTGGGATATCCTCCTTTCATCATTGACCTTCTTGGGTTGGCGCATTCATTTTTTCCTTCCATTTGATCTCTACCACATCACCTTGACCACCGATCCCATGGATCCAAAAGCTGCCAAGCTCCAGAATCGTGTCGTCGATATGTTCAAGAGTTAGTCCCTTTGCAGTTACATTTACTCCTGATTCTTTGTATCATCCAAAATCATTTGCATCCCTCTGTCTCATGTCGATAATGTGGGATACATCATGGTCCTCCTTCGACACAGTCAATTCTTGTCAACTTCAGCGCATTGTCTAGGAAGTTGGCCGAGAGTTTCCCTTCTAGTACCTTAGAGCTTGCATGCCCTAACCGCAAGTTCTTTGCACTCAATGATAAGTTAACATCATTGGCTTTCGATCGAGTGATTTCACGAGTGTTCGGCTTCAGTTCCTTCATTCACATTCCGTGAATTGTGCTGCTAGTACCTTGAGAACCATTTTCATTATTGGTGGTTTCTCTCGCGCTTGTTAACAGTTTACATCATTGACTGGTAATCAAGTGATTTTCTAGCATGTTTGACGTCAACACATTTATTCACATGTTAGAATTTTTACTTTGATCAGGTCATGTTGGAGCGAAAGACCCCGAGCTCAGATTACAACAGTCTAGGTTTCCATGTGATGTGACATGGTTGTGCTCATATACATGTATCTTTTAGATGGATGGCTATGACCATACCATGAGTTATCATATGTGATCCTTCTTATTATTGGATGGTTGTGCCCATGCCTGGATCCATTTACATGATCATTCTTTGGATGGTTGCATCCATACCACAATTCATGTGTCATTTGACAAAGTTTTCAGTAATGTATATGTATCTGTACTTGATTACAGGTTTTCCGATAGCAAAATCCAATTCTCTGCACTGAGTTGTAAAGCATTTCACCCCTCACTCTAGTTCGGCCTTCACGCTTTAGGGGGCATCTATTACTCAACATTTTGTCATTGTCCCTATACTCTCCATTCCTTGATCTTAGAGGACCTCTACAGTGAACCCTTCATACTTTCCCATCATGAAGAACCTCCCATTGTGTCCCTCTTCATGAGCAAAACAATTCCCCTTTGCATCATTTTCCCAAAATCTTTTGTTTTTCCCAGTTTACAAGACTGGCGCTAACGACCCGTGTCCTCCCCATGCTGATATGCAGGGATTACAACTATCCCTCACACTGATCAGAGCAACTGAGCCTTTTCCCAGTCGCATTGATCCTCTTTTGGAAAGTTTTTTAAATTTGGAGCTGAAGCTTCCAACTTTAGGAGCTTCGTAATGGAATTCTGGTAAATGGTTAGGTCGGATGGAGCGGAGAAGGTCAAATTGGGGTCCTTTCCCCTATTAGGTTGGAACTACCTCAAGAGATAAGACCTTCTCCAATGAGAAGAGGAACCATCTCCCATCCAGTCAAGCTATATAAACCTCCACTTTTCACAAGTACAAGCTAGTGTGTGTGTGCTAGTGCTAATTAAGTTCTGTTTGGAGTAATGAGCAAGTTATCCATACTTTGTAGCTCTCTAGCTTGTGTTTAATGGAGAATAGTGAGTTGGTTTGGTGTGAAGCCTAAAGGGAAGAGCCTTGAAACTATCATTGTTGGGGCCATCCATAGAATGATAGCAGAAGTGTGTGGGAACCCATATTTGTTAGAGGAGAACAACAACGTCAAGACACCAGTTGTAATGTCTTCTTGATTTAATAAAGATGCAACTATCGATTGATATCCTGCATAAGATGTCATTTCACATGTTTATGTCTTAATGTTTATTGACTTGTTAAGTAGGTTGAATGAAATTTTTATATTATCACGGTTGTTGTATGTTTTTTTCTGTTGTTGTCTACTTGTTTTAGGTGTTCGCAAGAAGAAACGGAAGATAACTGGAGCAACGAAATAGGTTCATCATCAAACAAATAGCGTACTAATAGGTAGGCCCTATTAATTGGTTATAACCTAAGGAAATCTTCCATAGAATGTCTTGTTTATGGTTAGACCCACTCTCGAGCTAGAGGAATCGTTTTTGTCCGCACTTAGAATTTTACTTACACCACAAGGGCCAATAGTGTAGGGATTTGCTTAGCTGACTAACACTGAACCTGCGTCAAGGCCCATCAAGCCAACAAATGGTTCCATTGTTGGGACCAGGATCTGCATGAGAGATGTGTGATGTCGCATCATTGGAATCCAACTAAGAAATAGATTGAAGACTATTGGATAGAAAAATCCATGAATTTACGGTGCAGGAAAACAAGAATCCGTAATTGAAGAAAGAACAGTGGTTGGATAGATATATGTACACAGAGATACATGAAATCTCTTCTGTTCCTTCTCGGTTGAATTCTACAAGTGGATCGTGAAGTTGGCAGATGGCCAAGGGAGGTGGAGGCTTGACGGTCTGATTTTCTAGACCCAGGAGTTAGTGTAGAGATTGGAAGCCTCTAAAGATAAGATTGCATGCGTTGTCAATCATTGGCTTGATTGTATCATAGGAGGATTTGTGACAGAGTTCGCGGTCGATACTTCGGTCAGTTACAGTAAAGCAAAGTGGAACTTCTTCAAAGGACCATGAGGTAAGTATTTAAGGTCTTTGAATACTTGGATTAAGATGTTATTGTGTGAAAAGAGGGTTTTGTAGTTACCTTGATGTTTGGGGCTACACGAAGTGGAAGGCCCTTCAGGAATGGAGGAAAAAAAGGCCCTGAATATAGCCCGATGATTGAACCTCCTCTAAGTGACAACAATGGAGCAGCACAGGCTTGTCTGCAGAGTGTTGTTCAGTTAATAAGGCAAGGGTTCCCATGAATACCTCATCCACCTGCACCACCTCCATCTTCACCTCCACTGCTTACACCATCATCCACACCACTGCCACCTCCACCACCGTTCAGTATGGTGAATTCATTAAAGTTGCCCATGTTTAAGGGCTTTGGGAATGAGGACCCAAACCAATTTTGGTTCGTTGCGAAGGTTGTAGGGGAAGCTCAGGGTATTACTGATGATCAAATAAAGAAGTAAACATTGGTTAGTGCTTTGTAGGAACACGTGCTAACATGGTACATTAAGTACTGCACTGCTAACCCAATGGCTGCATTGGCATATATCCAGACCGTACTGAATAAGGAATTTAGTAGACCTAAGTCTGAAGTGCAATCAATCGTGGGATTCAAAGAGATCATGATGAAGCCTGGCGGGACACCGTGGGATCTAGATCAGATATTGAAATGTATGATCCACAAAGCTAACATGAATTTGACAGATGGGCAGCACCATGAATAGTTTGTGGCTTCGCTCCTGCTCACCTAAGGGTAACTCCAAGAAAATTAAGAAAGGTGTATTGATAAGCCCTAAAGGGCTTATAAATCTGCACAAAGGTAGAATGAAGGTCTAAAAGCGACATCGCTCCCATATCAGGGTGCGGAAACTTGGTTCATGCATCCCCCCATACTGCTTCGGGTGAGACTTCAGTCCCCGCTCCACGAATTGATGTCGAAAGGGCTAGTAGTGTAGGGATTTTCTTGGTTGACTAACACTAAACTTGGGTTAGGCCCATCAAGCCAACACTTATTTCAGAAGACATTGTTAAGAAATTGAATTTAGAAACCACTCCTCATCCTAAACCTTATCCTTTAGGTTGGATATGTGACAATGCAAATTTACATGTGAGAAAAAGATGTAAATTAAGATTTTCCATCACTATAAACTTTAGAGATGAGGTAGAGCTTGATGTAATTCCACTTGAAATTTGTGGTATTGTTTTTTGAAGCCCATATCTATATGATAGGAAAGCCTATTTCATCACCATGAGAACAAATATCACTTGTTTAAAGATGGGATTGAGTACATTGTTAGAGCACATAGCAAGAAGTTGAATTTATCACTTGTGAATGCTGGATAAATGAAGAGGCTTATTAATGCTAGTAAGAATTATGTACTCTTGATGATCAAACTAAAAGATAATGTTGAAAATGAAGCCTTCCAAGGATGTGATGCGAGATTAAAATCTGATTTGTTTGAGGTTGTTAACGCCTATGATGAGATGTTTCAGGAACCTGAAGGATTGCCTCCTAAAATAGGAATCCAACATGAGATCCAATTACAACAATATTATTCTCTTCCAAACATTAGCATGTACAGGATGTCAGACATGGAGAATGCATAAATCAAGAAAAAAATCTAAGAGTTGCTTGATAAAGGGGTCATATACCAAGCACATCGCCATGCGTGTCTCCAATTGTTTTAGTACCAAAGAAAGATGGTACATGGTGCATGTGTGTGGATTTCAGAGCCTTGAACAAGATTACGAACAAAGAATCATTACCCTCTTCATCGAATTGATTATTTACTTGATCAGTTGAAAGATGTTGTGTATTTCACTAAGTTGGACTTGAGAAGTGGCTATCATCAGATTAGGATTGTTTTAGGAGACATATAGAAGACATCTTTCAAAATAAAGCAAGGTTTGTTTGAATGGTTGGTTATGCCATTTGGGCTTTTTAATGCTCCTGCAACATTCATGAGAGTTATGAATGATGTATTAAGACCTTTTCTTGATGACTTTGTGATTGTCTACTTAGATGACATATTGATTTTCAACAAGACCCGTGAAGGACATGTTAGGCAAGTCTTAGATGTCTTAAAGAAAGAAAATTTATTTTTAAAGACATCTAAATGTGAATTTGGAAAGACCTCGTTAGTGTATTTGGGACATATTGTTGGAGGGGGTGAATTGAAGATCAATCCCTCAAAGGTCAAAGTCATTGTGGATTGGCCTAAACCCAATAATGTAACAGAGGTTAGGAGCTTTTTGGGAGCAACCCAACATTGGAGAAAGTTTATTTCTAACTTCTCATCAATTGCAACTCCATTCATGCCTTGACAAGTGTGAAACGAGCTTTTTAGTGGGGAGGCAAGCAACAAAAAGCCTTAGATGCATTGAAAGAGAGAATCAGTGTAGCTCCAGTATTTGCGCTTCCTAATTTAAGACAATCATTTGAAAGACAAACCAATGAAAGTGACTATGCCATGGGAGCGATCTTTATGCAACATGGTAAGACCATTTGTTACCATTCTAAAACTTTTAATGGTGCAGTAGTGAACTATCCTACATACGACAAAGAATTGTATTCATTAGTGAAAAGTGTGAAAAAAATGGAAACATTATTTGAAGGGAAAGGAAACTATCATTCACATTGATCATCAACCATTGCAATACTTGCAATCACAAACCAAGCTACACAAGCGAGGCATTTCAGATGGGTGGGTTTCTTGCAGCAATTCCACTTGGTGATAAGGTATAAGAAAGGTATCTATAAAAAAGTTGTTGACATGCTTTCTAGACCAATTGTTAGTGCTTGAGTTATTCTTAAGCATAATTCTATCATTCATGAGAGCTACGCTGAACAATATGATTTAGATGACGATTTTAAATGTATATGAAACTTTGTGTCAAGGCAACCAAGTAGAGGAATTATATTACCATGTTCATGATAAAATTTTGCATCATCTTGGCAAGTTATCCATTCCACAGGGTGAAAGAGTCAACATCATAAGGGAAGCACATACTTCTCTTATTGCTGGCCATTTTGATGTAGGCAAGGCTGTGGCACAATTACAAAGGTATTGTTGATGGCCTCGTATGAATGAAAGTGTGTCGCGATATGTAAGAGGATGTTCTTTATGTGCTACAAGTAAGCCTAGAAATAGAAAGTTAAGATTGTATACTCCACTTCCAGTTCATTATCGTCCTCGGTAAATTGTTTCTATGGAATTTGTAGGAGGTTTTCCTATGTCTAAAAGAAAACACGATTATATTTATGTTGTGTTGGATCGTTTCAACAAGATGTGTATTTTGATTCCTTGTAAGAAGTAGGTTACAACTGAACATACGACTTTCAAAAGCAATGGGTCTTTCATCTTGCACTAGAACAACACCAATTCCATTTCCTGAAGCATCACATTCCACAATAAAGGTTTTTGTGAAGTCCGGTGTAGCTAAGACTGGTGCTTGGCACATTGCCTCTTTAAGATGTTCAAAGGCCTTTGTTGCTTCCAGAGTCCATAAAAAAGCATCTTTCTTCAATAATGTTGTTAGAGGTGCTGCTATTCTTCCATAATTATTAACAAACTTGCGATAATACCTTGTCAACTCGAGAAATCCTTGCAGATGCTTTATGGATGCAGGGATTTTCCATTCCTTAATGGCTTTAATTTTGCTAGGGTCTACCTTAACTCCTTCATGAGATACAATATGACCCAGATATTCCACCTCTTGGACTCCAAAGAAGCATTTGGATCTTTTTGCATATAATTGTTTCTCCTCCAATAGTTGTAGCACCCTGTCAACATGTTCAACATGATCCTTCCAAGACTTGCTGTAGATTAGTATATCATCAAAAATACTAACACAAATTTTCTAAGGAATGGTTTGAAAATTGAATTCATCAAACCTTGAAATGTTGAGGGTGCATTGGTAAGGCCAAAAGGCATGACCAAAAATTCATAATGACCCTCATGAGTTCTAAATGCTGTTTTTGGAATGTCTTCAGTCTTCATTCTGATTTGATGATATCCTGAACGAAGATCCAACTTGGTGAAGTAAATTGATCCATGCAATTCATCCATTAACGTTCTTTCGTAGATTGTGGTCCTCACTATTTCATTATAGGATTTAGCAACGACATTAACTGCAACTCCATATTTAGCTAGTTGCCAGATTTAGTGAAAATCACCAAATATGGAATTCTACGCCAAAGAAAATGCCAACTTTTTCATGCACCAAATAAAATCCCACACCATTTGTAAACCCATAATGCTAAGCTCTTAGGCCTAATTCTTTTATAAATATATGTTCACAATTATTTTTATTAAGCCCCAAAGGCTTGCGCACTAAACATATGGCCTAAAGGCCCAAACATAAGCCCAAAATGCTTTGCAATAAAGCCCGAAGGGCTTAAACAATTCAAAACATGTTGATTGGCCCTATGCACCTCCTCGTCACATAATACACAAAGAGCTCACAAACCAAGCCTTTGATGCCTTTTCAAACGCTTGATAGATCATTAACTAACTAGAATATTTCCATCCCCTGTCTGTATCCTTAGGAATTTCTTGTGGTGCCCCTTCAAAAAATATCAGGGTGATGTCAGTGCCAGGGTGGCATCATTCTGACATAATCTTCTAAATCACCTAGGAAAAAAATATTTGTTGTCATTTGTTGGTAAATTTCTCCATCCCCAAGACATAAAAACCCTAGGCATTTTCATTTCAAATCACGAAGGATTCTCCTTAAACACTGGGGCAGGTTACATCACGCCCTTGTCACAATTACTGATTATGTTCGCACTTGTACACCACCTTTATACCACCTATGTACCCATTTACATGTGTTCTTTGAGTGGTGCCATGTATCACCCGTTTTCAGCCCACTTAGCCACTTGAAAGTGCTAAATATGCATGCCACATGTCACTTTCATGGAATTCCACATCACCTTAGGATTTTAGGTTACTAATGTCATGCTGAAATCATCCTTGGCCTTTGGACCACTGATGTCATTGTGCCATCATGGCTCCACCTAAGCTCCACATTATCTAGGGCTGCTAATCATTTCGCGTCATGTGGCATTTTTTCATTGGTCCATGTTGTCATATGTCCATGTCATTGTATGAGCCAAATGGGTCATGGGCTTGTGTTTTTAGATGAATTATCGTTATGAACACTTTGGCCAAGGTTAAAGATTTCACGTTAAAGGTCATGAAATGTGAATATTTCTATTCCTTTATACCCGAGGATCCTTGGACCTTTAGACTTACACCACTCTAAAAACTTTTGGGGAAAAAGGTTTGGGGTTATGTTTCCCACGTTGCCTGTCTCTGCCAACTATACAACTATGTGCACCCAATAGAACAACATTTTTGGTTTTGCAATCCACCCTTAAATAGTTTGAAATAAGGGGGGGTGGGGGTGGTTGGGCGGGTGGGGGGTCTCGCTTTGTGCTAGAGATGTTGATCTTGGATCGATGGTTTGGGCACAAATCCAAGTGTAGGACCCCCCCTTTGGTTAAACTATGATGGGAATTAGGGCCCCTCACGTTGTTGGATCATTGCATGGGGACACATGTCATCTGATCCACTCGTATATGTATGCAACCTATAATTACCTAGGTGCCAACAGTTCTCCACCATCGGGATGCTTGTCGTGTGTCACTTGTGCACCTATGATTGATTGTATGCAGAGCCACATAGGCCTAGACCCATGAACTTTGAACCTTTTTCTTGTGAACTTTGAGTAGCCATAAATTTTGATACATGAGTTCTTTTTCATATTTCCACACACCATTGGAAAGGTATTTCTAATCATTATCCACCTAAGCACTTTGTATCAGCTATTAAGTTGGTCACTTGAGGCATAAATTCCTTCAAAGCTATAACACATTTCAATGCCTGACTAAAGGATCCAACTCCAACTAAAAAACAACATACTTCATCATTTGGTTGCAATAACCAACACACCCTACATTTCCACATAACCATGATAACAATATCCTTGACACAAATATTTCATCTATGCAATGAAGTTGACATCACTACCAACACACCAATGCACAAGTTGACACTAATTCCATCTTCCAACCCAAAAATTCCAACAATCTCCCCCTTTGACATTGATGGAAATTCATGCCACATCCAACCATCACAATGACTCATCCTCTGACAAGTAAATCACTCTCTCTCCCCTTGTGGTTGATGTCTTTATCTCCCCCTGTGGATGATGTCTTTCTCTCCCCCTTTGACATCAATAGAAAAGGTCTATATTCATCATGCTCCTAATGTCCATTCTCTTTAAGAACAACCAAATTTTGCTTACTCTCTCCATTGCAAAATTCTATTTCTTCAAGGGATTATATCTCTCTAATGAGCAGGGAAAAGTTTAGGGCTAATATTCGCAGGTGGCTAATTTTCCATGTTTTTTCCAAATAAAAGCTTCATGAATTTCCATTTTTCTAAAAAACATTTCGCCCACATTTTATAGTATAAAATTATTTTACCTTAAAAATTGCCAAAATTTTACATAGACTAAAATGAAATCAATAGAAATATATAATTTAACAAAAATATTGCCAAACATTGTACAATTTTCATATTACAGACTAGTAAGATTCGCTAAGGTTTATAAACTTTAAGATAAACTTCCATCCTTAAAATTTTCCTTCCTAATAAGGCACTTGAAGGCTGTCATTCAATCACAACTACAACCACTATTATTTTCAATCTTGGCTAAATAAACCTACAAAACAAGCATTAGTAATAATAACCTCCTTATATTTATTTTTCTTTTGTTTCTCCGAGGAGGACAAACTTCCCTTTATGACATCAATGTCAAGGGATAACATTTTTTTCTATTAAGAACAAGTGTCCTTATGGTTATTTGTAGTTGTTGCTTCACTCTAAATTACTAGATTTATATGATATGATCCTCCTAAACATATACTACCTATTTTGATTATTCATTCAGTTCTAGATATACTATGGTTGTTGACTCTGCTTGTGAGGACCAAAGGCCAATAACTCCTGTCTTCCAATGCATTTTTGTGCTAATCCAATGTTGTAAATGGCATTATTGTTGCTGCAAATACCAATTGTTAATGATGCATTTGGCTTAATTTTCTAGTGTTGCTACTACTTGAGGGACTATGCTCACTCCTGCTGAGCACACTAAGATGAAGCTATTCCAATTAGGGACAATTGCTTACCTACAATGGCACTAATGGTACCAATAATACCAAGTGGATAATGCACTAGATAAACTCTCATGACTTCTTCTGAAAAATAGATAGATGTCCATTTATACAAAAGGTTACTCTAACTGAACCAAGGAATATCAATTGACATATTGATCCCAATTGATAACCAACGTGCATGAAAATCAATACTTATTTACTTCTACTCAAGCTTTCTAGGCATAACAAAATATGCAAGTTAAATGAAATAAGGGTAATTCATATGAGATATGCAAACCTTTCATTTCCTAAGCAATCACTCTTCTTGATACCAATGGATGATGCATGCTTCTACTAGTTGTGCATCTCCCCCTGAGTCTATGCATTCATCTCCTTGAACTCTTACCAATCTGCCTTCTTTGCTTCTGCTTGAGGGATGATCTTGTGGACCTAATTTTAACTTTAGTCCCCTCATCACTCCATTCTTCTACTATAACCCATCTTCAAAATGCAACATGTAATGTTGCTATATTAGCTCTCCCCCTCAGACCAAGTTGGCTGCACCCTCTTTTTTTTTTGTAGTGATGTTATAAACAAATAAACAAATTTATCTTCGTAATAGAAAATGGGACTCAAGCATACTTTCAAAATTTAGATGCACCTCTTTGTTTATTCCTTTTTTATGCTTTCATCTCACTTCTTTGGTTTCACTTGAATCCATTCTATTCCATTTTAATGAAGAGAGATTAAATATCTACTCCCCCTGAGTAGATTGACCTCATTTATCTTCCAAATCTTCATAGGTTGAGTTTGGATAGGGACATTACTTTCAACCATATTGTTCATCATTCTTTGGGTTTTATCTTAAATAAATAGGGCTAGAAGGAACTTCTCCCTTACTTCCTCTTTCTTCATCCAAATATTTTTGTTGCCTTTTCTCTTTGTTTGGAAGAGCGAATTTATTGGGTTGTTTCTCCCTTCTCTTACCTGAAGCTTACAACTCATTGTAACTGATAATTATAAAGGGGTCCTCCATGAGGGAAAGAGGATCATTCCTCTTAATTCTACTCTAATTTTTTTTTACAGAAAACATAGATATTTGTTGATTTCCTTCTCTTCTCATCAAGTTTCCTTTACACATAACATTGAACGAAAACTCAAATTCCTCTACCATTTTATTTCTTCTAACCTTCAATGTATGAGTTGTCCTTTTCTATTTCACATTTTGTGAAGAAGCTTTTGTCTTGCCATATCTACAGCTTGCTACATTTTGCCTGAAATTCACATAGTTGTAGCATTCGAAATGGTACAAGAATGGAGCAAAAGGATTGTGATTTATCATACCATTGTCACCAAGTCTTTTGTTGCTAATACTATATTGTTTCCTATGTATCTTATACATTCTTGGGTCACTGCCACCCAACACATTATATTTTCTTGCAATCCAATTACATTCTAAGGCTTTATGACTAAAATTGTTGCAAGAAAAACAATAACCATTGAACCAACATTAATACCATGGAGAATTTAACCTTTAATGATCTTTTCCTTGAGGGACAAAGGAATTTTGTTGGTTCTTTTCTCACTCATTGTGGCTATTTGAATTAATACCATAAATAACTCTTTATTGTTGATGCTTCTTTTGTAGTTTATTACTCTACTGGTGATTCTTTCTAGCTCTACTTCCTCGTTGTTGTTTCTTTCCTTGTTTTCTTTGTTGTCCAACAACTCCCTTTCCTTTTTTATTGTTGGATCTTTCAATTATCTTAGCCTTGATATATGACTCTTAAACCTTATCTTTCTTAGGAGTCAAATTTTCTTTGAATCCTAAACTAGCCTTGATGAGAGAGGATCTATGCGTATTGAGAATATCATCCAAGATCTTAGATCCATTTTTAAGCTTTTGATATTGGGAAAGCTAATCATTTTCCATTTCTAGGTCATGTCTCGACGAGATTATCTTAGCTTATAATCTCTCATAATAATATTCTCTCTCATTGAGATGATTAGCCAACATCTCATTTAATCTGTTGACCTTTCATTGTTAAGCATTTAGATTAACAATTGTTTTTCTCAACTCATTATATTCAACCTCATATTCTTGCAACTGCTCCTTTTGCTTGAGATTTGCTTATGAAAGATTTCCAATTTCTTCAAGAGTATAGATGAGATTATTCCTACTTTCTTCTCTTTACCATTTCCAAAAATAACTTCTATAGGTTATGGATGGCTACTTTAGCAAAAAGGTTTTTCAACCTTCTCCAGGCACGTTTGACATTCTTCTCCATATATACAATGCATCTTTTCTAGCATGTCTTTGGCAATCTTGTAACAACTCAATTTATTGGAGTCTAAATGTGATAGTCCCTTCAAGATAATATTTCTTTCTTAACTATCAAACTAATTCTTTACTCCATTCACTACAAAGCACAATATGTCAAAATCTAGAGTCATTAGATAGACTTCCATTCTTACTTGCCATAGAGCATATTCTGACCCATTCAAAAATGGTACTCCTTTTAGTGTTAGCTAATCTTGATTAGCCATGTTTCCTTTTGATTTTCCTTAAATCGGTTAAGGTGTTCCTAAAGGAAGCTTTATCTAATACCAATTTTTGGAAACAATAAGTAATAATGAGAGGGGGGGTGAAGTAGTATTAAGGCTAATTTTAACTTTTATGCCAATTTATATTTTCATTTAATCTTGGAAATCATTAACAACATATCATGCAGTTGTACTATGAATCAAAACATGAACACACAAAACACCTTGAGAAATATACACATTTGAAAACAAAGATTTAATGTGGAAATCCAAAAGGGAAAAACCACCAATATTTGTTTATTATGATGCAAATATTAAGCCACCACTTAGATTACATCATATGGTTTTATGATCACCCTCTCATGAGAAGCACCGACTCCCTTATGCATTTTTCTAGCACCAAATAGAAGGAAGCACCAACTCCCTCCTTTGTAGACACCTTATTAGCTTACTTGAAGCACCAACTTCTTCGATTTATTGCAAGCACCCACTTGCAAGAGGAATCAACCTTCAAGCTATCTTTAGAAACCCACTTAGATGGACTAATAGACTCCATGTTTTGTAGGCACTGGCCTACTGTCCACAAGGAACTCACTACTCTTTGTTTTGGCTCCCACTTGGCCTGATTTGAGATTTGTATTAACCAATTCTTGGCCATCAGTTCTGCTCTTTCTCTTCTCAACTCTCTTCATGTCAACACAACCTCTAACAATAATTGACCCTCTACTCTACTCAGTAGCACACACATAGAATTCAACCGTATGCTTGTTGTGCTATTCAGTAGCCTTCACTCATACATAGCCCACACAAATATTTTTCTCTTAGACTTCTTGAGCAACTTTACACACTCAGTACTCGACCCTCATATAATCTACATAAAAAATTCAAACTTTTCACAAAACAGTTTCTCTCAACCTCACTTTGTATCTCACTCTCACAACGCTCTTATCTCAACACTCTGTTGCATTCCCCCCTTTTCACTCTACATTCCTGTATTTTTTTTTCCTCCAATACACAAGGATCAATGCAAGAACTCATGCTTGCATCACACAAAGTTTGTGGTCCTTTAGCATGGCTCATTATGAATAGGATAAAGCTGTCAGTCTGTCACATAACTCCAACATGGATAGTTGGGCTCTATCTTCACAATTTTGTAGCTTAGTCCTCCCTTAAGAGGAACAACTAAGTGGGGTTCATTTAATCAACCAACAAACTTAGGCATGGACTCCATTGTTTCTTTTTAAGGAACACATGATTCAAGATTTACTTAAACATCACTCACTGTGTTGTGGTATGATCTCTAGAACTACCAAAGCTATTTTTATCATTTAATTCTTCGTGGCATAAGGGACACTCAAGTATGGCTTGCTTGGTTTGAGCTAGAAATTCATTACCACCTATACAGTTCACTGTGAAGATCCATAAATACTATCATCAGACCCTATCAAATCCATTAACACTCTTTTGCAGATTGTGGTCCTCACTATTTCATTACAATATTTAACAATGACCTTAACTGCAACTCCGAATTTAGCTAGTTGCCATATTTAGTGAAAACCACCAAATATGACATTTTGCACCAAAATAGCTACCAACCTATTCATGTGCCAAATAAACTCTCGCAACCTCTGTAAAAATCCCACAACACTAAGACCATATGCCTAATCCTTTTAGAAATGTATTCTCACAATGATTTTTATGAAGCCCCAAATGCTTATGCACTAAACACAAGGCATAAAGGCCCAAACATAATCCTATAATGCTTTACAATAAGGTTAAAAGGGCTTAAATACTTCAAATCATGTTGATTGGGCTTGTGCACCCCCTGGTTACATAACACATAGATACCTTGCAAACCATGCTTGGATGTCCTTTCAAATGCTTGATAGATCCTTAATTGAATGTAATATTTTAGTCCTCGGTCCTGTTTCTCTTGGCTTTTCTTATGGTGCTCCTTCAAAAATTGTTGTGGTGACATTAGTGCTGGGGTGACATCATTTTTACGTCATCTTCTAAATCAACTGAGACAAAATTCTTAGTTTTCATTTGTTAGGAAATCCCTCTATTCCCCGAGACATAAATACCCATGGCATTTCCATTTCAAAACACTAGGGATCCTCCTTTAAAAAATTCCAAGGGTGGGCTTACGACATGCCCTTGTTGCACCTGTTGATTGTGTGCTCACATGTATGCCATCTGTTTTCCACCTAAGCAACCATTTCTACGTGTCGTTCTTCGAGTGGTGCCATGTGTTGCCCATTTTCGGCCCACTTGGCCACCTGAAAGTGTTGAATCTGGATTCCATGTGACACTATCCTAAACCACAAATATCATCATTACCAATATGAATCCAAATCATTTAGGGTTGCTAATCATATCACGCCATGTGTCATTGGTTCATGTCATCATATAGGTTAAAAGGGGCCACAGACTTGTTTTTTTAATGAGTTGCCATTATGAAAACTTTGGTCGATGTTAAGGATTTCATGTTGAAGGTCATTAAACATGATTATTTCCATTCCTCTATACCTTGGGAACCCGAGATTTCCAGACTTGCACCACTCTCAAAAATTTCTGGGAAAAAGGGTTGGGGTTACATGTCTGATATTACCTATCTCTGCCACTTGTACAACCACGTGCGCCCAAAAAATACCATTTGTGTTTTTGCAAGCACCCCCCCTAAATGGTTTTAAATTTGGGAAGGGGGTATCATGTTGAACTAGAGATGTTGATCTTGGATCAATGGTTTGGGAATTAATACAAGTGCAAAACCCCCCCTTTGGTTAAACTATGATAAGGATTTGGCCCCCTTATGCTATTCGATTGTTGAATGGGGACAAATATCATCTGATCCACCCATAGATGCACGCAAAATTTAACTACCTATGGGCCAATTGTTCTTCGCAACCTAGATGTTGGATGTCTGCCACTTGTGCACCTTTGATTGGTTGTGAGCGAAACCATATAAGCCTGGAACCTTGAACTTTGACCCCTTTTGTTGTGAAATTTGACTGGCCATAACTTTTGATCCATGAGGTCTTTTTTTAGAGTGCCACATGCCGTTGGAAAGATATTTTCAATCACTATCCATCTTAGTGCTTTGCATGATCTATTGAGGTGATATCCTGATGTAGAAATGCCTTCAAAGCTATATCACCTTTCAATGCTCTGACTAAAGGCTCCAACTCCAACTATATAGAAAATACACTTAATCACTCACTTGTAGCAACTAACATACCCAACAATGCCACATAACCATTCCAACAATATCCTCGATAAATGCCTTCAAAGCTATATCACCTTTCAATGCTCTGACTAAAGGCTTCAACTCCAACTATATAGACAATACACTTAATCACTCACTTGTAGCAACTAACATACCCAACAATGCCACATAACCATTCCAACAATATCCTCAATACATATATCTCGTTATGCACCATATTTGACATCACTACCAACATATGAAGATTACATATAACATCCATGGTGTAGAGAGAGTGAGTCTAGTAATGGGATTATTTTTATGTATAACTAGAGTGGGCCCATTAATATGATTATAATAAGTGAGTCTAGTTGTGGACAGAGTATAACACACACCCAACATTCTCCCACTTGTTGTTTTCTTTCCACACAAGGGGTCATGGAAGAGCTTAGGCATTGGTCCAGCCCTGCAATGCCCATTATTTCTCTACACCAAGAAAACTTCTCAGTGCTCACAGGCTTCATCATGCATCTTCAACATTATTCAAAGTGTCCACCTTTACTAGCAACACCTTTTTTTCCTCAACCATATCCCTCACAAAGTGATATTGAACATTAATGTGCTTTGTGTTTGAATGATAAACAGGATTATTTTCTAATAAAAATTCACTTTTTCTGTCACAGTCTATCCTTATAGCTCATTATACCAAACCAATACTTAAACAAAATCTTTACAACCAAACTACTTCCTTGCTTGCATGAGTGGTTGCCATGTATTCTGCCTTTGTAGTTAAAAGTACCACTACAGATTGTCTCTTGTTCATCCAACTGACTTCTCCTCCAAATAGGTTAAACATATACCCACTTATAGATCTTCTCCGATCCAGATCTGTAGCCCAGTCTGCATCAAAAAATCCATGAATATCCAATAATCAATCTAATCCTAGTCTTCCTTGGTAGCACAAACCATAATCACTAGTGCCACAAAAATACCTAAAAACCAGCTTCAGTGTTGTCGAATGCGCCTTCCCTAGTTTTGACATAATCCTGCTCAATACTCCCAATGCATGTGCAATGTCTAGTCTAGTACATACCATTGCATACATCAAGCTACCAACTACACTTGGATATGGAACATGGGGCATGTCCTCTTCCTCTTCTTATGTCTTGGAACATTGTTCAACAGATAACTTTACACCTACAGGAATGGGAACCTTCACTGGTTTATTATCCTGCATATTAAACCTCTGCAATATTGTCTCGACATAATTCCTCTGGTTTAACCAGATATTCCTCTTTGCTCAATCTCGTTTGCTTTCCATTCCCAAAATATAGTTTGCAACACCAATATCCTTCATATCAAATTTGGAGGAAAATTTGGTCTTCAAATCCTAGATAATTTCTTTGTTATTTCCAATCAACAACATATCATCCACATACAATACCAAATAAATAACACGGTCACCAATTAATTTAGAATACACATAGTGATCCACTTTGCTCCTTTTGAAGCCAAGTCCCCGTATATATGTATCAAATTTATGATACCACATCCTTGGTGATTGTTTTAACCCATTCAGAGACTATTTTAACCTATATAAAAGTTCTTTATTACACTTCACTACAAAGCCTTCAAATTGCTTCATATGGATCTCTTCTTCCAGATCTTCGTGAAGAAATGTTGTCTTCACATCCATTTGTTCTACCTCAAAATCAAATGCAACAACAACAAATAAAAGTAATCTAATAAAACCTAGCTTGGCAATTGGAGAAAATATTTCACCACAGTCAATTCTCGGCACCTGGGAATAAACTTTTGCTACCAACCGAGATTTTTATTTATCCACCTTGCCTTCTGCATTCATCTTCTTATTAAACATCCATTTTCTGCCAAATGGTTTCCTTCTAGCCGACAACTCCACCAGATCCCAAGCCTCATTTTTGTTAAGAGATGTCATTTCATCAACCATGGCTTCTTTCCAGAGTTTGGTATCCTTTGAATCCACTGCCTCCCTGACAGTTCTAGGATCATCATCAATAATAAATAAAGAAAATTTTGAACAGAAAGAAAATGGACTATACCTCTCTGGTTGCCTTCTCTCTTGAACTAATCTTCTCAAAACTGGAGTTTGTGGCTATTCCTCTTCTGATTTTTGTTCTACTCTAGAGTCTAATTCTTCCTCCTTTAGTTTAAACTCTATCTTCTCGGGTTTATTTTTTAGGACTTCATATTTAATAACATCTTTAACCTCTCTAAACACCAAATCTCATTTGTACACAACCTTCCTTGTTTCTTGGTTCCAGAGCTTATAACCTTTTAAACCATCCTTATAACCAATAAAGATGCACCTTTCATATTTACTATCCAATATGGTTCTTTTCTCCTTTGGAACATGTACATATGCATCATATCCAAATACCCTCAAATTTGAAAGAGATGGTTTCTTACCAGTCCATACCTCATGTGGAGTCTTGTCCTCCAAAGCTGATGAAGGTGATATTTTAAATAGGTAACATGCAGTATCCACTACCTTTGCCTAGAATTCTTTACCTAATTCGGAGCCACTGAGCATGCTTCTTTTGTTTTCCATCAACTTCTTATTCATTCTTTCTGCAACACCATTTTGTTGAGGTGTGTATGGAGTAGTCTTTTGTCATGCTATACCACACTTCTTATAGAACTCTTCAAATTCGTTCTTGCAAAACTCCCCACCATTATCTGTCCTTAACACCTTAATCTTCTTCTCTGTCTAATGTTCCGCCAGAGCCTTAAATTATTTAAACCTGCCAAAGCCTTCATATTTCTTTCTGAGGAAATATATCCATGTATTCCTCGAGAAGTCATCTATAAATGAGACATAGTACACAAAATTACCCAGTGATGGAACTGACAGAGGTCCAAACAGATCACTATGCACAAGCTCTAATATCCTTTCCATCCTCTTAGCACCCAAGGGAAAACTCACTCGATTCTACTTCCCATATACACAATGTTAATAGAAATCGAAATCCAGAGAGAAATTAGACATACCTTCTATAATACCATTACCATGTAGTATTCAAAGGCCCTTTTCTCCAATATGTCCAAGGCTTTGATGCCATCATGGTCTCTTCTCTAAAGACCACTAAATTTTCTGCTCCACTTTCAGGAACCATAGAACTGTTGCACCCATCAATAAGAGTTCTACCCAAAAGCTTGTACAAAGTTCCAATATGAACTCCTTGCATTAATACCAGTGCTCCTCAAACCATGTTGTAGGTATCTTTCTCGAACACTATTTTTACACCTGCATCATCTATCTTGCTTATAGAAATCATATTTTTGGCCAATGCAGGAATATGCAGAACACCATGAAGTGTTCTAATCCTTCCACCTTGCAACTTCATCTTGATTTTTCCACGTCTGATGATTTTGGCCTTCCTATCATCCCATAAGAATACATTACCACAATCATATTTCTCATAATCACAGAACCATTCCTTATGGGGAGTGTAGTGAAAGAATGTACCTGAGTCAATCAACCATGCCTCATGATCTACATGTGTACTTGAAGAAGAATCCAAGTACACATCACCACCTTCATCTGAGGTGGTTTTCACCTCTGTAGAAGGATCATCATCTGATCCCTTTCCTTATGATTTTTAGATTTACAGTCCTTTTTGTAGTGTCGTTCTTTTCCGCATATCTAACATACCTCTATAAGTTTTCCTAGAAATTTAGATCTCCCACTTGAGGACTTATTTCTGTTTCTATTCCAAGACCATCCTCTTACAAATAAGGAATCTCCATTCTAACTCTCCATATTTTTTCGTCTCATCTCCTTCGACAACAAGGATGAGACTATTTCATCAAACTTCAAGGTAGTTGTATTGCTACCTATATGAACAACTAGACTATCCCACAAATTTGGTAGAGAACACAATAAACCGATGCAATTATATTCATATAATTTTTTTATATCAACAGATAACAATTGGCTTACCACAATATTAAATGCATTCAAATGCTTTGTTACCAAGTCTCCATCCTTCATCCTCAAGTTATACAATTTTTTTTGTAGGAATAGTTTGTTCACTAGAGACTTAGATTGGTACAAAGTCCCAAATCCTTTATCTTAGACTCCCCTAATACAATAAACAATATTGAATATGAGATACACAATTTTGTTGCACTCTTTTCCTTTCGATCCAACTTCGCCCAGTCTTCTGCTGACATTGTCATTGGTTTAGTACCTAGAAATACCATGATCCACTAATCTTTATCAACCAACAGATCCTCCATCTTGATATTTATCCATTGATCTTTGCCCATTGAATTTATTGATCTCTATCTTTCCACTGTTTTCCATCTCCTTTTACTGCAATAATCGACCTGGAAGATCTCTCATTATAACAAAGTATAACACAGACCCGAGAAAAACCCCTCAACAGTAAAGGCATCCCCTTGAAGTCAAAGCAACTCTAATACAAAATGTAGGTTTTAACCCTCTACACAAATTACTTTCAAATAAAAAACATAAAAATATACAATGGTGAGAAAATAAAACAAATATACACAAAGATTTTCACCTGGATCTCAAAACTGGGACTACGAGATTGATTTTTCATTATATTAATTTCAATGTTACAATACATATATACGTGTTGAAGCATTCATAAACCCCAATCCACTAACCATCGATTAGAACATAACCATAGTTCCCTTGACCGGATCTAAAAAATACCATGGGCTGAAAACCATCATGCCCAAAACCAGGGGTAGGTATGCCCACCATCTTTGGGTATGCCCCCCATCCTTGGGTCTGCCCAAATATTATTGTGTCTGCATAAAAAATAAAATTTTCGGGTGCGATGCCCTAGACACTATGTAAGGGGACTACTGCCGCCCTACAAAGCCCCCGACAGGGTAGGTTGTCACCCCCTCTGTGTCAGGCTCAAAATAAAATGAATGTATCTAGTCGTGGAAATAATATAAAACAAACCCAACAAAACCATGGGATACAATATATTTGTTCCCTTATTTCAAATGAATTAAATAAATTCATAAAATTATAAAACCATATTTATTTATCCATAATATACATGCATTAAATAAATATGTAAAGATCGTAAAAGCATGTTCATTCATTTATATGTTGTGTGCATTAAATAAATGCATAAATATTATAAAATGAGAAAATGATCACAACATCACCCTAATGCTATATATTTCCATATGCAATCCTCATTTGTATTGCCAACCTCCAATTCAAAATGTGCATGCCATATAATAATTCTTCATGCCAAGGTTTAAAAGAAATGTACTATAAAATTCCAAGAGGCATTAATGCATACCATAAATTCTAAGACAACTTTACATCCACCGTAATCATTCATTTTCCACGATGCATTTCTACTCACTGCATTACTTAATGGCATTTTTCATAATGAATTATAATGAAAATAAAAATTTATTGTGCTAACTACCCAACTCTTAAACATGCATAAGCATTGACAATTTATAAATAATTATGGGAATTGTCTTGGTCTCCTTTAAGAGGATAACATGGACAAAAAAATAGATGCATCTTATTATGGCACTGGTAATGGTAATCTTCAGGCATCCACATCGATTTTCTCCAAGGTTATGGATGGACCATAATATCTTAGAGACAACTTATAATATTTAACTATTATTGAAGAAATTTTTTTAATGAAATTAACCATGCAATGTTTTCAAATAAGTATCTTTATATTCACATGAATCATACAATTTTTTTCGACAAAGCAACATGGTTAACTTGTCCTTTTATGTACAATAAGCATGCAACCTTTTCAAGAAAATAACACGGTTAGGTTAACTTTTTCCACAAAAAAATGATGCAATCTTTTTCAAGAAAATAACAAGGTTAACTTATCTTTAAATGCACAATATTAATTTTTTCTTCCGCCTCCATGTTTAGTTCTTCATTGATGCAGCTGAACTCTGCAAGCAAGGGTCAAGTCATGAAATCATGGTTGTCATAACGAATTTTCCCATCGTATGACTACTTCCACCCATGAAAATTCACCCATACTCTGGATATTTCACCATATTTAATTAAGAAACTCATTTTCCATTTTTCTTCTTCAGTCAATCGCTCATGACATGTGGCCTCAAATTCTCAATCTAAGCCATAAGATGCACTAAATATCAAACCTGATTCCAGCTAGTTTATGGCTTGACGACATCCCAATCAACTGATTTCATAGAGATATTAAGAACTAAATGGAAATAAAATGAAAGAACTTGACAAATCTTTGTGGAAGGTCCCATAAAAAGGAACTCATTGTTTACGATTCCCAAGCTGCAAAAACCATGGAAACTAGAACCAAGAAATGGTGGATTTTTTGGTCACTTATGATAATATTTCTTTTTGTACATTCATATTCCATGGCTTCTTCAACGTTGTATCTTTTCAAGTCTTTCTTTTCCACTGCCATTGTTTTGTCCATCACCCATTTCAACTTGTACCTGATGTGAGAAAAACATTAACAATAAATTGTTTTATAACTACTTCTTGATGGAAAGCATTCAAAATATATTAAATTTAATAATATCTTATGAATGCCAAATGTAAACACATGGTTCTAAGGATGTTATAGAACACAATGAGGAGGTTGTTCAATTTAAATTTCATCTCACAAATCCCCAAACAAGAAGGTGTATTTAACATCCATCTAATGGATCTCCCATTTATATGAGGCAGCAAGGTATAGAACAAGAGAGATGGGGTTCATTTTGGCTATGGACATAAAGTTTTCATTATAGTTAAGATATTCAACTTTGAAAAAAAATTGGTAAGAGGGCTGGCCTTAGGTCTTTTAACACTTCCATATTATGCATACTTAATTCTATATTTCCATTTACATTTGATAACTTTTCTTCCTTTTGAAAGGGGTATAATATCATAATTGTATTTTCTCCATTAAAGAACAATATCATTCCTTTTTTACTACACTTGAATTTGGATGACTACAAGCTTCTATGAGTGTTCCTCGATCATGAGGCTTTGAAACTTAACCCAAAAGAAAGGAGGCCCATTGAAATTGTGAATATCTATGACGCTAATCTATAGGATCATTGGCAAGATCACTAGTTGCTTCTAGTGCTGTATGAACCTATATAGGAAGTGGTGGTGCTAGTGTAGGTTCATGTTCAATGAACCCAATTAGATGAAGGTGAATAGACAAAGGTGTATTTTTTTCATCGTTGTTATTACTTGAAGAACAAAATAGATTAGGATAATTAACATAAGTGTCGGGAACTAAAGAGAACATATGTGCCAAGGATGATTTTCCTAGAAAAGATGGCACAAACATAGAAATAGGATCATAGGCTAAGAGACCTTCATCAAACTTAACATTTCTCCTAATAATAATTTCCTTTGAAGGAGTTTGAAGAAGTATATAACCTTCTATATCTTTACAATATCTAACAAAATGTTATGAAACCAACTCACAAAAAGATAGAAAAGAAAGATAAACGCCTTCAAAATAAGCCTCTTCGAGGGGGCAACCTCCTTTACATTACACAAATGAACAATTCTTGGATGATACAAATGACAAGACCTCCTTTCTATATATAGGAGTCTAAGGGGTCATAATATAATTAGAGCCTACATAACAATAATAATGTAAGGGCACAATAATAACAATAGTGGGCTTCTATGGGGCACAACAATATAATAAGGGGGTTGTACACAATAAGGGGTTACACTAGTAGTATAGGGACCTAACATGCTCCTCTCCTTCAAAAAATGTTGTCCTGAATGCTTGAGTAGTTCTTGATGCTTCTGTATAAAATTATTGTCCTCCCATGTGGAATCTTCAGCGGGTAAGTTCTTCCGCTTGATGAGATAATTTGAAATTGATCGATTTAGTAGCTGTAGAGTTCTTGTTTATGTGACTGCTCCAGGCTCCAATATGATTTTTCCTTCCTTGTCAAGTTTTGGAAATATTGTTTGAACTGGGATCTTTTACAACTTTTGAATGGGTGGCCACACTTCTTCATCCTTCTTCCATTCATCCCTTGCTTCATTTATCCAATCTGGTTGGATAGTAGAAATAGCACAAAACAATGCTTCCACATCCTCATCCTTTCTTGAGAGTGCATTTGCATCAACATTTTGCTTCCCTTTTTTGTAGATGATTTCAAAGTCATAACCCAAAATATCCATTTTTTATGTTCTTCTAAAGATAACCTTTGTTCTAAAAAGTATTTAAGAATATCATGATCCATTTTTACCTTGAAGTGTCTTCCCATTAGTTAAGGTCGTCATTTCTTAAGTGCATGTAGTATTGCCAACATTTCGTTCTCATAAATAGCTTGCTTGAGATGCAGCTGTAAAAATACCCAATTGCCTACATCAAAACTTCTTTCACTGCGATGTTGATCTTCTTGTTGTTTCATTCGATTCTTCACCAAAGTGGCGTTATCCTTTAAAAGTTGGAGAACTTGTTGTCGATGCTTGATGTAATATTTCACTGCTTGAATCTTTTTCTTCTTCATATGCCCTTCTATTTGAGAGTTTGAGGAGTGGTAATTTCTTCCAATGAATTACAAGATATGGTCGAATTCATTTTTTGGTGCTCGATGTGATCTTTCACTTATTGAACAATTTTATTCTTGATATGTCCTTCTATCTTGATGGTTTGAGGAGTGGTAATTTCATCCAATGCATTACAAGATATAGTCGGATTCATTTCTTCTTTCTCAATGTGATCTTTCACTTCTTGAACCTTTTTCTTCTTGATATGTCCTTCTATCTTGAGAGTTTGAGGAGTGGTAATTCTTGCCAATGCTTTACAAGATATGGTCAGATTCATTTCTTCTTTCTCTGTGGTTGGTTCCTGGTGTATATCCTCTTCTTTTAACGTTTCTTGATCCTTTTCTTCCTCCTCTTCACAATCAATGTAAAATAATTTCTTCTTAGCACACTTATGAACTTTAATGTATTTGTTATCACAATTGTAACAAAGCTCTTTTGCTCTTTTTTCTTCCAATTTTTGTGGTGTCAACCTTGTAGGTTCTGGAAGACTAGGAGAAACAACACTCGATATTTATAGTTGTGAGGAGTAGACTTCCTTGTTGCCGTAATTTTTTTTCCACTTTTCTTGCCAACCTAAATGAATTCTCCAATGAATTAGGTTCCCAAAGATGAACCTCATGTTGAATGTTATCCTTTAAAGTCCCTATGGAGACATCAATCCTCTACTTCTCTGGAATATCATTTTCCCTTGTATTCAATTTTTGGAAGTCCTCAATGTGCTCTGCCATTGAATACTTTTCTTTGAGATTTATCAATTGGCTAAAGAAGGAATTTCTCTTTGTATCCTTATAATGTGATATCATTTCCTCTGTGAAAATTGACCATGTAACAAGTGGTTTACGAGAACAAAGCCCTTTATACCATAAAAATTGATCTGGTTCTAAATATGAAGATGCAATACGTACCTTTTGTAGCAATTTCACTTGATGTAGATCAAAATATTGCTCCATCTGTAGTATCCAATTTACTAGATCCTTTCCATCAAACTTCTTCATATCGCCTTTTCTTGATTTTAGGAGCTCAATCTTGAAACGAATGTAACTATGTACTTTCAGATCTCCAAGTTCTGAAATTATCTCCTGTAGTAGCCCTTTGTGTCCTCTTTCTAACCCCGCAATTCTGATCAGAATTTGATTCTCCAAGAAAGAGTTATGCCCAATCTCCTAAGATGACCTGATTATATGATGTTTCAGTAGAGCGAACTTGTACGATGTGCCACATGTCACTGTTTCGACCTTAAAATCTGAAAAATATACATAGAAGACTATAGTCCTTCCTGTTTCTGTAACTTCTTAGGAAATTCCAATTTTTTTCTTAGAGAGAAAGTTATGACGATTTTCCCAAGGTCATTTGTTTAGAATGTAATTTGGGAGTCTGCAAACACCCTAAGATTCAGACCCAAGCTTACCACACAAGGGGGAATAAGTCTCTTCGAGGGGGAAACCTCCTTTACATTACACAAATGAATAATTCTTGGATGATACAAATGACAAGAACTCCTTTCTATATATTGGAGTCTAAGGGGTCATAATATAATCAGAGCCGACATAACAATAATAATGTAAGGGCACAATAATAATAATAGTAGACTTCTATAGGGCACAATAATAACAATATGGGGACTACATGGGCACACCAATATAATAAGGGGGTTGTACTAATAACAATAAGGGGTTACACTAGTAGTATAGGGACCTAACACAAAAATACACTTCTCATTTTTTTTGTAATGTTTTCCTTTTATTACAAGGAAAGTGAGCCCATACTACACTACCAAACACAAATAAATGAATTACATTTGGTTTCATTTTACTCCATGCTTCTTTCACTTGAAACTAATGCTTACTATTGTAGGTAGATTTGGTTGAGTTGTTGAGATAATTTCTCAAAAACCAATCTCCTTGTTTTAGAAACGGCTAGATCTCACAAGCACCATAAATATGTGATGTATCTCTATGATCTGCAGTGTATAATAGAATTGTTCTTTTGTGTGTGCATATCTCTATTTTTTATACCTAGTATCATAGCCATTAGCTCTCAGTTTAATTCTCATAGGATGGCCTAGAAAAATGTGAGAGGAATGAGAAACTTGGATATAGGACTAGTTCTATCAGGCGTAAACCCTCTGTTGAGCTCGTTGTTTGAAAGATTGCATAGGTGTTGTTAGCACCTGGATTGAACCTCAGGCTAAAGGAAGGTAATGCCAGGGTAACCACAAGCCACGCTTAACCAAGTAGCTAGCCCTACTAGGCCAGGAGAGGGTTCTCTCCGTAAGGATCTCAACCAAATTGACTAGATCTAGAAATTGATATTAGGCTAGGTATAGTAGCACAAGGTTTGATTTGATTTTGAAGGGTTTCGCTGGATCAAGAGGACCCAAATAGTTAGGGCAAGGAAATTAGGTCAAAACTGCAGGGTGTTTGATGGGGCAAGGTAGGCACAATGATAAAAACCTTAGGGTTTGATGGATGAGGTGAAAATATATGTGAGGAGCTCGGAAGAGCATGTAAACCCCATGGATTCTTCCTAAACTGAAGATAACACAAAGTGTGAAATGTCTACCCAAAACATAGCATAAAAGTTATGGATTCTGCCTTTCAGACTTGTATACATTCACATAAAGAGTATGAAATGATGAAATGGAGTCAACAATATATTTTAACACATGAAAACATAAGAGACACTGAACTAAGCATCATACCACATGGATCCCAAAGAAATAGCTGCAATTTTTCATTAATCTCCTATTGTAACTGGTACAAAATGATGTCTATGAGAACCTAAGAAATCCCACTGAATCCAACCCTTTACAATGAGAAAGAAAAACAAGATATATACCTCAATTAAATCTCCTCCCTTCCTCAGGGGTCAAAACCCTAATATGAGGAACCAATCCATCAAAAGTTGAACTAGAAACTCAAATCTAGGCAACCCTAACAACTTGCCTCTAAAAGGGAGGAAATTGATTCATTTGACTTCAAGAGAACTTTTGATCCAATGAATCTACCCTCCAGTAACTAATATTAATCTTATTTACATTCATAGTCACCATTTACATCAGTATAAACATCATCCATGAGAGAAAACCCAAAAGTTACAGTCATGGCACAGTAAAGTGAAAATATAGCAAAAAATTGTCTTATGCGCAACATGAGAAGGCTATGTGCAACACTCTTTGTAGGGGTATTTTGGAGGCCTTCCTAGTGTCCAAATTGAGCTCATGATAGCTCATTGGAAAGCCTGTCCTGTCTACTTTACAAATCTTCCTTTAGATTCCCATTTAGAGTTTATTTGACTCCTCAAAAGCGGATTCTCCCAAGACTTCTTATATGCACAACACCATGGTCAAAATAGGGGCACAAAAATGATTTTTTAGGTGTTTTTTGACCTTTTGGCTGACCAATTTTGCTCCAAAAGCTTAGAAAATGCACAAGGAGCATGCTTACATCATTAGAAATCCAATGGTGGTCTTCTTTTGGACATTGGATGCTCCTATGAAAAGCGCAACGCCATGGTCTTCTTTTGGCCATTGGATGCTCCTAGGAAAAGCGCAGCGCCAGTGGCACTGCACATAGAGCCAATTTAACAGAAAATTGTCCTATACGCAGTGCTAGAAGGCTACGCGAAACACTTTTTGTAGGCCACTTTTGGAGGCTTTCCCAGTGTCAAAATTAGGCTTGGGATAGCTTGTTGGAGATCTTGTTGAGTCTACTTTCCATATATGCCTTTATTTTGCTATTTGGAGCTCATTTCACCTGTCAAAAACTCAATCTCCCAAAACTGGTCAAAAAATGCAGAATGAGGGTGAAAAAATGCAAAGTATTGTTGCATGTAACTTTTGGAGGTCGTCCTAAACTCCAAAGTGAGCTCATGATAGTTCATTGGAAATATATTCCAGTCTAGTTGTCATTTGACTTACTAAACAAATCATGTGGACACTACAACTAGGAGAAAACTCGATTTTCCCAAGGTCGCTCCAGAAGTGCAACAACTCTCCTGTGACACCTGTATTTTTGACATTTCTCCAAAACCATGAAACTTGTGTAAACAATGAACGAGGTTTTTCTTCCTTGTTCTATGATGGACAACAATCTCTCTCACTTTTGTCAAATTCATCTTTTCTTGGTTAGAAACACAGTTTGAAGAAAAACCGGCCCTTATGTGTGGTGAATGACTTGTCCCTTGGAATGAATTCTTGACAAATGATGGACACTTGATGTTGATGATATAAAATGGCCTCATACGTGCTGATATCCCTTATGCCTCCTCTACTAAGATATCTTTGATTCCATAGCAAACCCTAGCTCAGTGGGAGAGGAAATTAGGGTTTAGTGAAGGGAAAACAAGGGGATTTGTAGAAATGAAGGGAAATGAAGGGGATGGGGGATTCTAAATTCTTAGGAAAATTTTGGGAGGTAGGGAGTGACGTTAGGAAATAGGGGAAAGTGGAATTTCAAATATTAAGTGAGCGTAAGGGGTCCAAAAGGGAAAAACACAAGCATAGCCTAAAAAAAAGTCAAATTGTAACAATAGGCTAGGGTTTGTGGGAAAATAGTGAATTTTGGGGATATCAGTGATGGGAAGTGTTTAAGGTCTATGGAGGGTAGGGGGAGGTATATGAGCATTAAGATATACGTTTTGTTGATTTTTTGATCATGGGATTCATGGAACCAAGAAAAATGCCCTCAAAACCCTAGGAGAGGGAAATGAACCTTAAAAGCACAACTGAGGCAACAAGGTATAAGATGACTGACTCACTTACAAATGATAGTTTGGAACCTGTAATAATGATGAAAACTCTTCTAATGATGGTACACTTAGCTGAGGGGTGACATGGACCAGTACTTGGAAAACTTTGGAAGGAGTGAAAACAGTCCTAGACCTAATACCCAGTGACCAATTTTTTACGTGAAGACTTACTGAAATGAAAAAATTTGACTTTGACACCCTGAGACCACTTTGTAAGAGCATGTTTGATCACTGGTGGAAGGTTGCAAGTATTGACACTAACAGGTGTTATTATTTATGTATATGAAGAAGCAGTTGATCCAGTGAAACCAACAACATCTGAAGAGATGCTATCAAATTTAGGTTCTAGATTGTTTTACGCCCAATGCTCTAGTTTGAGAGGACACATGATGTGAGTCAAATTGAGGGTCGAATGAGAAGCAGTAATTACGGAGTGAAAGTGGAAGAAATATTGATCGTCTGCCCAAATTTAACGCTGGGTAAATATCGCCATTATAAGATATTGACAATCTGATGTCGAGAGTCCATTAACTTGTATCTGACAGTCAGATCTCTCCGTTAGCCTCGAAGTTGATCTCTCCTCCAAAAAGCTCGCTAGTGGAAGCATAAGTATTTTTCATTCGCCATTTGCAAGTGATATTTTCAGTGGTTCATCTAGATGGGAGAACGATGATTAATATACCATGAGAGCCTTTATGCCTACATCCAAGATCGGTTTGTAGGAAACAATGTGGAGATTTAAGAGCGAAGAAATTAGCTCCTTTGTGGTTAAATATGAGTACAATCCCTCTACAAATTCGAATTTGGGGATAGTAGTGACATTTTTCGATGCGTTAATGGTTTCTCCATGAAGAATTTAAGGAGTGTTCCCTTCTTGTAGCTTCAGTGTGGCAAGCCTCGCCCTAGTCACATTTTTATAAGGCAATAGCCAGTTCAATGAGTTTTGATGGAACGATGAATGTGGACGGTCGAGAAGTAGAGTTAGTCGTCAGATACTTTACAAGAGCCTTAAGCTGTGGAGCTAGTGAATGACGTAATAAATCTTGCAATAAATATTTAAAGTCCAAATGAATTTAATGCATAAAAGTTTGTGGGGTTTAGTAAAAGGACAAGAGCCAACACCCAAATATCTAAACAAATTAGTTGATTGTCTAAGAATGGAAGAGAAAGGTAAATCTATTATATGCCTCTCTCTGCCAGACTCACAACTTCATGTTATAAACCTAGAAAAATCTTTTGCGCAAATATGGGAAAAGTTAAGCCAAATACTTGGGGAAAAGGCTGTGAATGCAAAATTCACCTTGAAATTATAATTATTCAAATTTAATATGCACGAGGGAGTATCATTGTCTACACATATAAATGATTTAAAATCACTCATAAGACAGTGGGGGTAAACTGGAACGAAAATAGAAGATGAATATGCTAAAGCTATTGTGTTAAACAATTTACCTTCCAATTATGATAATGTTATTTTTACCCTCAGTCAATTTTCTTCCAAATCATTAGATGAAATGGTAGCAACTCTTTTAGCAGAAGAAAAGAGAATAAAAACAGGTCATGCAGAGGACAACTTGCAACCTGAGATGGCAGTATTCTCCAGTGGAAGGGTCCATAAAAATAAGAACTCAGTCAAATGTTTTTATTGCCAAAAGAATGGTCACACAACATTGTATTGTAAGGTTCGTGCTAAATATATCTTAAATGGGAAATTAAAAGAATGTACTAACATAGATACTATTGAAGACTTGCCAAAAGAAAACTTTGAGGACTTCTCAGATTATAGTAGTGAAGATGAGTTCAATGCAGAATCTCTCAAACGTTTTTAAGCTATCAGTGACGTATGTTGTATTTAAGTTATATATGGTGCATAATCAACTATTGAACAATGTTGCATAATTCAAATTAGTGGTTCTTGCCACTCAAAAACCCTTGAACACATCACTAGTTAGATTGTGTTTATACTGTTATGGTTTGTTGTTATTGGCGCTCGAAAACCCCTAAACAATGATTATAGGTTACAATATGAGATCCATTTGTGTGAAACAAGTCAAGTCGTTAGACCAACTTTCGAACACATTCAGTATTCAAACCTTCTTCCTTACAATTGATGGATAGCTGAAAGAAAAATATTTGACAGATGGTGGAAGGTCCATAGAGTGGTTTATTGCGTGATAGCTCTTATTGCATAATCCCCAATGAGCCGAGTTGTCAATGTTGTTGATCTTGTAAAGCTCATCAATGGTGGTATAAGGAAAGCATGTGTTAAATGGAATTCAAGTGACTGATCGTAGTAGTGGATGAAGAAAGAGCAATGTTCGCAAATATTCCACAGTGGACACTAGTGTTAATGAAAACTAGTGAGGGAGAGACCAATTATATTGTTGTAATATGTAATCTTTATATTGTAATAATGTAAGCATTAAAAGGGGGACTTGAAAGTAACGCTTAGTATAGTAGGTATATTTGGTTGAGTTATTGAGATAATTTCTCAACAACCAATCTCCTTGTTTTGGAAGCTATTGGATCTCACAAGCACCATAAACATGTGATGTATCTCTGTGATCTACAATGTGTAATAGAATTGTTCCTTTGTGTGTGTGTATATCTGTTTTTTCTACTCTTTCATTTTTATTTTTTCAACCTTTTTGGAAATCCTATTGACTATGTAGTTACCAAAATTAATGACTTCCATCCAAAATTCAAAACTTAATCTGTTAGATTGGATCATACAATTGATTCTCTCTCTAATAGCCTATATTTTTCTATGGTGTATATGGAACAATATATTGCACTTGAATGCCCCACGAAATGCAGTAAGTTGTAAATTTGTTGTTAACATATTTGCATCCATCATCTATTCTTAAATTTTGCAATTGATGTATAGAGATCATGAAATGATTGGATGTTAAGCTATGGATTAGATGTTAATCCATGGATCAATATAGCTACCATTATCAAGGAGAATATGAACCATTAGATCATTTTATATCTAGAATATATTGTTATTGTTAAACTACATAGGTGTGAATGCATAAAATGGATAGTAAAGACACACACTATACCTAAAGAAACATTAAACTAGCTCAGTTGTTCTAATGAGAAATTTAAATGAAGAATTTTACTATTTCATAAAGTATATCAAATATAATTCTTGTCTTTAATCCATCCTAACAAGTTTTTAAATAATTGTATTATTGTTTGATATAATTTTAATATTTTTTATTATTTGAATAATGAATAAAAGCAACTATTTGTTGCACTCAGATACACATTCTACAACCTAGTACGAGGTCAATGTGTAATTTCGTCCGTGCTCAATGTGGAGTTGACAAGTGTCCCTTTCAAAAATAAAATATAAATATTCTATAAATAATAAAAGGAATGTTGGATATAATAAAAATATAAATGAATACACATATTTAATTAGTTTTAATTAAAAATATTATAAAACATCAAATAATGCCATTCTCACTATGCTTGCTTGGTTCGTCGTCAATATTACAACTCAGAATGAAGGAGATGTGGTAATTAATATTAAAACTTAGTATGAAGGAGATCGTAAAAAAAAGTCATTAATATTACATATCAATATGAAAAAGATGGTAAATTGTTTTTCACTTTGGAGCCATAAATAAAATATTTCAATCTTAATAAAGTAATTAAATAAAAAATCTTATATTTTCCTTTAAATATTTCAATATAGTAGGGTGTTATTTTTGATACCCATAGGAAGAGTGAGAGGACTACTGCTACAGGGCAATGGGATAAGGTTTGAAGTTTAACTCATGTGGAAAGTCCCTTCCCCCCTCTTCAAACCTCCATCATTTTGTCATCTGGTAAGTGCGTGATTTTACCCTATTTCAAAGGAGAGGATTCAATAGGGTATATTATGGTGTTCCTATAGAATTACCTCCATCACATCAGGATTTAAGGAGGGAAGAAAATAGATCGACAATTGTTCTAAGGGAGCTCACATTCTAGTGATTTTTACATCCTCTAATTAGCCATTTTTTATGGAAGTTTCTCATTCGATTATGGAGGAGTTGGTGGATTATGATAAGGGGAGCGACGATTGAAATTCTATTTTTAGAAGATTTGAGGAGTTCATAGCCATTTGGGAATATAGAAGATAAGCCATCGAAGGATCATACTTCCAATCAACATTTTCCATGGGTCTTGTCTAGAAAGAGGCTTAGGGAGAGGGCTTACATCTACCTCAAACGCCTCTTTTCTTAGGGCATGAAATGGTTATCTCCCTTGGTCACATTAGGGTTGCGAAAATGATAGAAGGTTTATGGGAAAAAATCCTGGTCACAACAACGTTTGTTGGGACTCAACACACACCCTCAGGCTTGGTAACGAAATCCTTATCAATGGAAAAAATTCCATACACGTACAATAGTTCTACACCTTCTTGGGTAGGCGATCATGGTTACCTAGAGGATTTGATTCAGTTGGCACAACTCCCATCTAAGAAAGTTGTTTTAGGGTTGTTCCTGATAGTGGGCTATAACTTGAACTCCGACAATATTCCAAACTGTACATAAAACCCTTTAGCTTGAGTGTTACATGATAAATGGGATTTTACATCTAAGGACGATGAGAAGGAGGTTCAATAAAGTGATGGCATCGCTCAACCTCTCTCAAAGGAATCAAGTCAGGTGGATAAGGGGGAGCAAGATAGGGTCATTAAAATAAAGAAACCCCATATCAATTCAATCTGAGCCTCGGGGTGGATGTGAGGATGTAGGAAGAAGTGGTAGATAGAAACCTAGTGAGGAGGATGCATGGATGGAAATTCAACATCAATATGATGGAATCTTGGGTGGACTTTGAAGTAAGTCCCATTGTTCCAAACCGTCTAGAATTTTTTTCTTTTTCCAAAAGGTTGGAAACACCTTGAATATAAATCTTATGCAGACACCCTAGTAATTTCCTAGAGGATTTAGAGTATAGAATCGACTTTGATTATTTTTAAATTTTGGAAACTTATGTCTCATGCAAATAGGAAGAGGTTGGATATAACAAAAATATGGGTTTAGATCCCTAGTTGGCTATAGGAGTTGTGGAAGGAGGATATCATTCAATACGTGGGGAATATCCCGAGGATATTCCTGGCGGCGAATTACTCCTTTTTGATAACCAAAGACAATTCAATGGAAAAGGTCTTGGAAAATATTGAATTAAGGGAGGGTTTATTAGAATCCATAAATATGGGAGATGGTCGAGGAATTTTACAAAGGGGTTCCATTTAAATGTCATAGGTGTCATCAGTATGGAAACACTCACAAGTTTTGTAAGCTTAATATTTTAAAAAAGAGTAGAAGTTTCAGAAATATCATTAGCTGAAGGATACTTACAAGGTAACAACTTCCTTGATTGGTTTGAGTGCCCTTAGAAATTACTCTTTGCAAGCTCTCTTAGACATTCCAATGGTTGATACCTTGAATCATCCTTAGATAACTGAAGGCCCTACAAAGAAAATTGTCTAAACGCTAGTAGGAGGTGCTCCAGTCCATCCTACTACAACGAGAGTTGAAACTTCAACTTCTAGTGGTATGTTAGTATATGAGTCTCTTGTTAGTTCTCTTATTGAATCTTTTATTGATTTGGGTAAAGAATGAGCTTCAATATTTGATAGTAGGTCCTATATGCTTCCTTGATCTCTAGTCACATCCCTATCCTTATCCAATATTGCATGTGTTCATCTTGTGGGATCTCCTAGGTCATCTTCTCCTCTTATTCATGTCTTACAAGCATCTCCAGATAGCCAAATCCTTCACAACCTAAGAAATAGGAAAGTTTGTACATAGTCTGGATAACTGTCAGGAAGTCTGGGGAAAATAAGGCTTATTTCAAGTGGAAAAAGGGGGAGGGGAAGAAATAAAACATGACTAAAGAAAAAGGGTGGGCTTAATTTGACATGGTAGGTGATAGGCAACAATCCATTGATGGGGTGCTTAAAGAATTAGCTTCCCTAGGAGGGGTGGACTAATGAAAGCTCTCTCCTTTAATTGCAGAGGATTGACAAGTTCCTCCAAGAAACTTTCCCTCAAATGACTAGTTTTAAATCACTATCATGACATCATCCTCCTTTAGGAAACTTTGGTAGATGGTGTTGAGGCAGTCAGAAATCTAGAATCCTTAGTTAGTTGTTGGTGTTTTATATCCATCGATACACAAGGGCGGACAAGGGGCTTAATGTTAGGATGGAATTCCCATCATATTAAACCCTTGAATTTTTAGAGCATCTCATTAGGTCCCGATCTGGAGTTACACTATTTGGAGTTGGACCTCTCTTTCACTATTGTTAACTTCTATGACCCAAATGTGGATTAAAGGAAATTTTGAGATGCTCTTTTCTCAAATACTTTCTTGCAAAAAGAAATTTGATCATAGGAAGGGATTTAAATTTCTAATTGGGTGACTCTGAGTCTTAGGGACCCAGAGTTATTTCAGATCCTCTCTAGGGATACTTTGTTCACCAATTGGCTGAAAAAAAGTTGATCGATATTGAACATGTGAAGATAAAGTTGTCATTGAGAAATCATCAGGTTGGTCTAGATAAAATGGCTTAAAGGATAGAATGATTTCTATTAGTTGAGAATTTTTTGGATAGGTTAAATATATTTAAATCATGGACAAATGTAGGTGGTGAATGAGACGATTCCCCTATTTTCTTCGAATCAAAGGAGGAAGAAAAAAACCAGGAATTCAAGAGGCGTTTATAAATATGATAAAGAATACTTGGACCAATATAAATCAAAGGGATGGAAATTCATCCATAATTCAGTTCAAATCAAATCTTAGGAACTTAAAATGCCTCATCAAGGATTGGGTGAAACAAAAACATGAAAAAGAGGAGGCAGATCTGATAAAGGTAGAACATGATTTGAAGTTGCTATCAGAGACAAGAGAGGAAGGATTTTCCAGCATAGTCTCAAAGGAAGTTTTTCAAGTTCTGGAGAAAAGAAGAAGGGATATTCTTGCTTCGAAAGAAGTTGCTCAGTGCCTCAAGATAAAAGTGTTTTGGTTAGAATGAGTAGATGAAAATAAAAAGTTCTTTTAGGCATATGCAAAAGGGAAAAAGGTGCATAATAGAATTTGGATCTTGAAGGACCAAGAAGACAGAGAAGTGTCCTCCTTTGAGGGGTTGGAAGAGATGGGAAAGTTTCATTTTCAAACACTTTTCAAGGAAGACCCACAAAACTCTATAGTGAACATATTACAGGTTTCACAATTATTCCCAAGCTATGTAAGGGAGGAGGACTTGGATGACTTTAAAAATGAAGCTACCTAAGAAGAGATAAAAGATGCTCTGGCCAATTTTCAAAAAGAAAAGGTCCTAGGGACAAATGGATGAGCGATTGAAGCTTTTTCGACTCTATTCAAGATAGTTGGAAATGATATGTTGAAAGTTGTTAATGAATCACAAGAACAAGGAAAAGTATTGGCAACCTTTAACTCCATATTCATAGCTCTCATCCAAAAGTTGGGTAATCCCCAATATTTTAAAGAATTTTGTACCACTTATTTTTGTAGCAACATTTATAAAGTCATTGCAAAAATCATAGCTCAAATAATAAAACCAATAAACCTTCGGGATGTGGTAATACATCCAAAAAATCCATTATCCCATCCTGACGTGCCACTTCCCCTTGATTCTAGAATTAACGACATGAACTAAATGCCTGGCCTCAAGCTTTAGAGAACTGACTCCGAAGAGTCCTAAAACATTGATGATTGAGGACGGAGATTCGGAATTTTTTGACCATGAACACTTGCCGTCTTCCAACTCCATTTAGGTTGTTGTTGAGATCAAATTCTAAAGAACAATTTGGGTTCTTGGAGGAAAGAAAAATACATGAAACAATTGGGATAGCCCAAGAAGGCCTACACAACATGAAAATTCACCACTTAAAAGGGGAAGTAATCAAAATTGATCTTTCAAATCCTATGATAGAGTTAATTAGGTCTATCTTAGGCTCATTCTCACTTAGACAGGGTTTCCTCCTCCTTTTGTCAAATGTATCATGGGTTGTATCTAATCTGTTTCATTTGCAGTCCTAATCAATCAATCAACGTCACACTTTTTCCATGCTCAACGAGGTATAAGGGAAATCCTTTAGCTCCTCTCCTCTTCCCCCTTGCAATCGAAGGCCTCAACCTTTTGCTTGAAGAGGCTAAAATATGGGGCGATTTTCAAGGACTAAATATTGCTCAAGGTACGATCATCTCACATCTACTCTCTGTAGATGACATATTATTTTTTTGTAATGGACCTATGTAAAACACTGATAATTTTTTTTAAGTCTTGTCTTTATTTGGGAAAACAATTGGCATGCAAATTAATGCTATAAAATCATTTATTTCTTGCATTAATCTAGAGAATGAAGAATGAAGGTATCTATCTCAAATTTTTTTCCTTTGAAATGCGAGATTTTGATGAATTCCTAAAATATTTTAGGGTTTCACATGAAACTAAATAACTATTCCAAAGTAGACTCAGACTGGCTATTAGCAAAACTTGAACGAAGACTTAAAGGATGGAGCTCCAAATGGTTGTTGAGGGAAGGAAGATTAGTCTTAATTAAATATTCCTTGGAGACCATTCTAGTTTATTTGATGTATCTCACCTGGATGCCCATGGGAGTGCTTGAGAAAGATAGAAGAATATTTTTTTGCTTCCTATGGGCTAGGCAAAAAGAACATTTCGTGGCTCCTTGGGTTAGATGGAAAAATATAACAATGTCGAAAGCTCTAGGAGGTTGGGGACTTAAAAATATTTTCTTCTTCTCATCAAAATTAGCTACAAATTGTGGATGGAGGTTAACTTCCATTGAAAATTTATAGACATAAGTGGTCACTGGAAAACACATAGCCCCTTTATCCCTAGAAGATTAGCTATGCACCTCAGTCAAGCCAAGGAAAAACATCTCAATAGTATGGAGAGAAATATTAAAATCCTTTGATATTGTTAACAATGGCCTTGTGCGGAGAGTAGGGGATGGTTGACAAGTTATGATAGGCATTGATCCATGGGTTGGAAGCGAGAAGAAATTCAAAATACTTGAGTAAGTGGTCAATAGGCGCAAGGGAAGAGGATGCACAAGACTACCACCTATATCAGGTCCTCAAAATACCACCCTATGGTAATAGAGATGACAAATAACTAGAGTTTTGGGATTGGAAGGTCAACATTAAGATTGAATGGAACAAATATATGGTAACTCTCCAAGAAAAAAATGTAAGATTTGTTGGGTTGTGTTATATTCTTTCCACGACTAGCCCATGTAGTTAATTGGGGGGGTCATAGGGGGTTTGAGGGTACCCGTAACCCCACTTTATGGGGTTCGGGGCAGCGGCCCGATAAATTTTGGTTTTGGACCCTATGTTAGGTTGGGCATACCCACCTATGGTTTTGTGCATGATTTTCGCACATGGTTTTGGACATGATGGTTTTTCGATCCATGGTACTAAACCAACGAGAGTGTCCAATGAAGAATGGAAGAAGTTGGATTGGAAGGCAAAGAGCATAATATGATTGTGTGTCTTAGATTCAGTATTGTTGAATGTATCAAGAGAAGCTACGACGAAGGCTTTTTGGGACAAGTTAGGGACTTTGTACCAATCTAAGTCTCTGGTGAATAAACTGTTCTTGCGGAAAAAGCTTTATAACCTGAGGATGAAAGATGGAGACTCAGTGACAGAGCATCTGAACGTATTTAATATTGTGGTAGGTCAGTTAGCGTCTGTTGATATTAAAATTTCATATGAAGATAAGTACATCAATTTGTTGTGTTCTTTACCAGATTCGTGGGATAGTTTGGTTATTGCAATAGGTAGCAATGCAACTGCTTTGTAGTTTGATGAAATAGTCTCATCCTTGCTGACGAAGGAGATGAGACGAAAAAATATGGAGAGCCAAAATGGTGATGCCTTGTTCATATGAGGACGGTCCCAGAACAAAAACAAAAATAAGTCATCGAGTAGGAGATCTAAATCTAGAGGGAGATCTAAATCTCCAGGAAAACTTGTAAAGGTGGTGTGCTGGAAATGCGGAAAGGAAGGGCATTACAAAAGGGGTTGTAAATATAAAGCTCCTGACCAAGGAAAGGGATCTGATGATGCTCCTTATACAAAGGCGAAAACCACCTCAGATGAAGGTGGGGATGTGTACTTGGCTTCTTCAAGTACACATGTAGATCATGAGGCATGGTTGATTGACTCAGGTGCATCCTTTCACTTCACTCCCCATAGAGAGTGGTTCTGCGAGTATGAGAAATATGATGGTGGTGATGTCTTCTTGGGGGATGACAGGAAGGCTAGAATCATTGGTTGCGGAGAAGTAAAGTTGAAGTTGCAAGGTGGAAGGGTTAGAACACTTCCAGGTGTTCTACATATTCTTGTATTGGCCAGAAATCTGATTTCTGTAAGCAAGCTGGATGATGTATGTGTAAAAATAGTGTTCGAGAAGGATACCTGCAAGATGGTTTGGGAGCACTGATATTGATGTGGGGAGTTTGGACTGGAATTCTGTACAAGCTGCAAGGTAGCACTGTTGTTGATGGGTGCAACATTTCTGTGGTTCTTGAAAGTGGAGCAGAAAATCTAGTCGTCTCTGGAGAGAGGACCATGTTGTGGCATCAAAGGCTTGGGCATATTGGAGAGAAGGGCCTTCGAATAATTCATGGTAAAGATATGGTAGAAGGTATGAGTAATAGCTCTTTGGATTTTGATTTCTGTGAAAATTGTGTATATGGGAAGCAGAATTGGGTGAGTTTCCCCTCTGGAATTAAGAGGGCGAAACATATATTAGAGCTTGTGCACAGTGATGTGTTTGGAACTGTGAAGGTTCGATCACTGGGTAAGTCTGTGTACTATGTATCATTTATAGATGACTTCTCAAGGAATACATGGATATATTTCCTTAAGAAGAAATCTGAAGTCTTTGACAGGTTTAAAGAATTTAAGGCTCTGGTGGAAAACCAAATAGAAAAGAAGATAAAGGTGTTGAGGACAGATAACGATGGAGAGTTTTGCAGTAAGTAATTTGAAG